>JAUZST010009883.1:0-12726 GCA_034779995.1 Parotocinclus haroldoi | reverse complement strand
AGAGAGAGAGAGAGAGAGAGAGAGAGAGAGAGAGAGAGAGAGAGAGAGAGAGAGAGAGAGAGAGAGAGAAAGAGACTGAGGGTGGGATGATGACAATGTCTGCATGCAGTTATAATAATCATTAGCACTGAGCTACATGAGTGGATCTTCATGGGTATGCTTGGAGGACACAGTCTGATGTAGAGCTCTGTCTCAAATGTACAGAAGACACGCCCTAGTTAACTCTGTCTAACGTAACAACACCCTGTAAATACACCAGCCACTTTATTAGGAACATCACTGGTAAGGAGGGACCGGGTATTACTGATCAACTCCGACAGGTCATTAAATCATTTCCATTTCCATACATTTCCAGCATTTTAGCAGACACCCTTATCCAAAGTGACTTACAACTCATACGGTCTTACAATCCAAGCAATTGTGGGTTAAGAACCCAACTGTGGCAACTAGGCAGAGGTGGGATTTGAACCTCTGTACCTTAACCGCTAGGCTACCACAGTCCCAGTCCAGTAACATATCATTGATACTAAGGGTGTAATAACTCACTGTGCTCACAATCCGATTCTAGGTACACAATTCACGTCTTATAATTATGGATTTTATATAGCAAACGATGTTTCTTTATTATCTCTGAAGTTTGAACATTGTTTAAAAACCTATACAAGAACATGTGCATCATTCTGCAAAGATTTTTAGGCACCTGCAATGTAAACAAAATTGCTCTGATGCAGCTTCACAAACTGTGAAAAACATTCGTTTTCTATTTCGGAAGTATAGTTCAATAATTTAAAATACTATACTTTTCTTGTATAAGAATGTAAACAAAGAGTAACTTTGCTCCTCGGAAATCAAAGAAAGTTCATTTAGAACAGGATACGAGCCTGTGAGCATGACGGATGATTGTGCCCTCTGGTGTTCAAAAATGCAATTGCTTTAGGTGGTGTAATAAACAAAAATGCTTAATCCAACTCGACGATTCATATCGTCCCGTTTTTCATCACGATGTATTGTTACACCCCTAGTTGAAAGAGAACGGTATAAGTCAGAAATCAACTGAAAAAAGAAAGAAAAAAATTAACCATCTGAACCATTTTTGTTGAAGACATATTTCTGGAGTAAACACATATAATACCAGTGTCATTACACAACAACACTGAATAGCTTAGTCTCTCACTCATTTTAAGTAAAGCTGAAATACAGGTAATAAACAACAGACAAGTTAAAACTACATAAATTATATCGCAAATGTGAAAAGATGCAATGTCATTAGCAACAGTTTAATAGCCACAAGCATAAAGTTCGCTAACCAGCACAACAGAAGTAATCATTTTTTATGCGTCGTAAACATAAAACAACAAGTGTGTGAACAGAAAGTGGAACGTTGGAGACATCATTGCACGCTATTAAATTTTATAACCATGCTCATGTGGTGCCACTGAATCTTCTGGAAAAGCTCTCCAGCTGATGAGCTGCAGATGCACTAAATTCACTCAGGGGTGTAAAGGTGTGAGGTTACACCCTGCTTTGGTCCATGCTTATAAATCAGCATTCAATCAGGTTCTGTTACTGTTCCCGCACTGATTTACTGGACTGCTATACTTGCTGCTCTAACCGTTTGAAACGTAGGTAGCTCTCTCTGATCTATAATGGCATTCAACATTTTGGACTGTGGTAGCCTAGTGGATAAGGTACTGGACTCTGGACCAGAAGGTTCAGGATTCAAACCTCACCTCTTCTAAGCTGCCACAGTCGGGCAAGGCCCTTAACCTACAATTGTTTGGACTGCAAGACTGTGTTCATTGTAAGTCGCTCTGGATAAGAGAATCTGCTAAATGCTGTAAAAGTAAATGTTAAACAAACTGTACTTGTAAACATTTTTACTCCATTTATGTCAGCACGTTCAGCCTGCTGTGCTGTTTCTGGGAATCACAAATGCTGTTATAATATTGAGCTCTGCTGAGTTCATACTTTAGATAATTACATTACAAGCTCGTGTAGTAAACAGGAAGCTATTTGGGATTGGGTTCAACACTGCAGGTATAAATACAGTGTCTAACAAACACTACAACTTTCAATTTTATGAGAAAATCATAATTTGGCCACCTCAAGGTAACTTGGACCCAAATGCACTACTAAAGCTTTTCACACGGCCGTGTTAACTAGCTAGCAAACGATGAATACTGGATCCTAGATGCATGTGAGCTAAGTAATTAGACAGCAACAGCCGTGGTTATTATGGTGTATTTTTTAAAATTGTGACTTTGAAATCTCTTGTCCACCTCTGTGAAATGCTGGCTATAGTCTTAGCAGTCAGCCATCCCGTTTGAATATCTGTATTAAACAAAAGGCTGAATCAATAAACTGCTTTATCTCTAATTAATACACTTCTCAAAGGACTCTGGCACACTTGTCTGGTATTGTGTGTTTGGGTTTGTATTGCGTGGCCTGGATTATGAGCCATCTTAGCTTGCTAGTCTGGTTGTTCCAAGATATTTCAAGGAAGATTTCCCAATTCTGTTTTAAGCAATGTTAATATATGTAGTTACTATTAATTAATGGGAAATGTGTAGAAGCGATATTGTCTTCTGCTTATTCCGCATGGGGTTGCGGGTCAACTGGTGCCAACCCAGCAACTCTGGGTGCAAGGCCAGGAACAACCCTAGATGGGGCGCCAATCCATCGTAGGGCATACACACAGTCACAAACAAAGGGCCACTTTAGAGACACCAATTAACCTAACGCGCATGTCTTTGGACTGTGGAAGGAAACCCTGAAGTACCTGAAGTAAACCCAATGCAGACACGGGGAAGACATGCAGACTCCGTACAGAAAGGACCCAGGTCGCTCCACTCTGGACTGAACCGGGACCTTCTTGCTGCGGTGCATCGGTGCTACCCACCGAGCCACCGTACTTCCCCTGTATGTATCCGAAATACCCTTTTTATTTTCCGTATGTTCTAGTTTGTCTAGGGAAGACAGGAAATAGTAAAAAAAAAAAAAAAAGCCTAGTTTATTGTTGCTATTAAGATGTTTCAAGCTGTCCAACTGCAACCAAATATGAAACTCATTACACATCTGGAACTGTTTAAAACCTTGTTACAGCTTTGGACTTAATCATATGTAGTTCATTTTTCTCTCTTTTCTCTGTGCTCTTTAATGTGACTTAAAGAGCCAAAAGGCAGGGTCGAGTCAAACAACGACATGAGCCATACAATCAAGCACGTCTTTCATTAGAAGTCACAAGCTTTTGTTGATGACATGAAATGAGTATGTTGCAAAAGGAGCTTAAAATATCACCATATTTATCCTTTTTGGTGATATACAGCTTTCATTTTATGTGGCAGGTTCATATTATAGGCTACCATAACAGAGCAACATTTGATCTCATGCAAACACCGGTGGAGTGAATAATATTGAGAATATGATGCTCTGGGAAATCTTCCTCTGGGAAATTTTGGGTCCTGGCATCCATGCGTATTTGACCCGTACCATCTGCCTAAACACTGCTGCAGACCAAGTAGACCACCACATGGCAAGAGTAGTCCTTCATGGCATCTTTCTATAAAATAATGCATCCTGCCACACTGCAAAAGATGCTCATGAATGATTTGAGGAACATGACAAAGAGCTCTAAGCGCTGACTTGACAACCAAATTCACCAGATTTCAATCCAATCCCGCATCTGTGGGACGTTAGGGGTCTGAATCATGGAGGCTCTACATTGCAACTTATAGGACTTAATGGATCTCCTGAAAACCTCTTGGTACTTGTCCAAAAAGGTTCAGAGTCTTTATCTATGCAATATTGGGCAGGATATTTTAATTCTCTGGCTGAGCTATGTGCACTGCTCACAAAAATCAGGGGCATTTTTAAAGGAATAACAATCGATTATAAAAAAGGAGCATTTGCTTTTATTTGATTAAACAATATGATCAGAAAAGCAAATGAAAAGTCAAAGACAGTTGTTTAATTACTCAAATGAGATGTAAACTATTATTACAATGCAATCATTGTGATTGAGTAACAAGTGATATATTCATGGGGATGAACAGAAGTATGTCACCTGGACAGGATTGCCACAGACTGACTGTTCAGTAGAGTGTATGGTCACCCAAGACTGGCAAAACACACTGACAGCGATGGGGCATGAACAAGAAAGGGTTGCATGAGTGCTGCTGGCTTTGGGGAGCTACAATTCATTGAGGGAACCATGAATGCCAACATGTTCTGTCACATACTGAAGCAGAGCATGATCCCCTGCCTTCAGAAACTGGGCTTCAGGGCAGTATTCCAACATGACAACGACCCTGAACACACTTCAAAACGAAAACACTGACGTGTCATGTCGTCATGGATGGCTGGGAGAGGATCCCAGTGGCAACCTGTGAAGGTCTAGTGAACTCCATGGCCAAGAGAGTTAGGGCAGTGCTAAAAAAATGATGGTAAAAAAAAAAAACTTTGGGCACAATTTGTTTATTTTCACTTAGGGGTGTGCTGACTTTTTAGTCAGCGGTTTAGACACTAATGGCTGTTTGTTGAGTTATTTTGAGGGTACAGTAAATTTACACTGTTATATAAGCTGTAGACTGACGACTGTATATTGTATCAAAGTGTCATATCTTCAATGTTGTCCCATGAAAATATGTAACAAAAGTACTAAATTATTAATGAATAAAATTAATAAAATATATAATCAAATAATAAAAGTTACAAATATGTGAGGGGTGTACTCACTTTTGTGAGATACTTTACACACATTTTACCTAACATTTTCAGTAAGTGCTAATGTACTTGGTGCATAAATCACATAGCACACAAGCTGCTATTTAATGTTTTAGCACTCCTCAGATCAATTTACATACATGATATCTGTTCCACATTAAACAGACTAACGAGCGTGTCTAGATCGGTAGAGATACCGGAGGTGGCGTGTGGGGCTCAGCTGCTGAAAGGTGATTCGGTCCTGCTTGTTAATGAGCGCATTATAAATCTGCCTAAGTGTAGCTATGGCTAGCAATGAGATAAACATCTTGCTCCTTCCTTACCGGTGCTGTGCGAGGGGATAATAAGTTTACAGAGTAATTGTAGAGCCTTATATATCACAGCCTGGCCAAAGCCGCATGGTTAGAAATACTTCCTTAATCAATTTTGTCTTTCAAACAGTCCTTTAGAAATAATCCTGTTAATTTCATCAGTGGTTCTGTTTTTTTAATTAATTTTAATTAATCTGTTATTTTTAATCTTTCAGGGAATTTTTAGGTAGAAATAGCCCACCCTGGATCTATTACCACAAATACAAAGCTTGTTTCTTGCGGTTTGTAAGTATGCTGCATGTCGTTGCTTTGATATTTATAAACAAATCACCCAAACAATATCACCTCATATCACTCTACGACACTTAGGTGACCACACTCAATGTCATTCATAGGATTAAAATGTATGTATGTATGCATGCAATACATCAATGGACCTGAAGTCAATATCTGCCTTGTGTGTCAATTTTTAGATGAATCAATCGGTTTTACCCTGCCAAATTTCCCTACCTCTAAAGAACTACCATACCACGTTTGCAACTAGACCTTCCAATTTATAATAGTGGCTCTCCATATCTGAGCATTCATGTATTCACCCAACAGCAGCACTGTTCGACTTGCATATGGTTTGTGCACATGTACAAACGCAACATTTATTCCGTGTAGGTATGGGAAGTAATCCAGAGATTAGGTGCCATATACAGGAGGACATGCATATGATTTATGTAAACATTGTGCCATTTTATATAAGCCACATGAGCATCCACCCATCCATTTTACTATCTGTGTGGAGTCTTGGAAGCAATTCATTTGGATACAGAGAGACATCTGTGTCTTATTTTGAAATTGAGGCCAGTAATGTATGCGGTTCGGGACACAGCCCAAATAGTGGCAGTTCCCCTCAGTGACTTATTACAAAGTAATAAATGCATTCTTTTGATGCTTAAATTGGCTACTTGTATGGATATGCAGTTCGTATTTAGAATATTAAACTGCGTCTGGTCACACAGCCAAAGGTGCTCTACTAGACAGAGATCTGTTGACTGTGAAGGCCGAACGGGATGGGCACGGACCGCAACATTTCACAGGTAGGCTGTGGCATTTTGCTAAAGTGTCTCCACAGTGTGTCAAGAAATATCCACACCATTAAACCACCACCATCAGCCTGAACCATTGACAACAGGCAAAATGTATCCATGCTCAATATGTTGTACACTCAACATTCTCTTTTATATACCATGGCTGTATAGAGTGCTTATTTGACTTAATATCGCCTTTCTATTAACTTGTACAAGTCTGGCCACTCTCATGTGATCTCCATCATCAACAAGGCATTTTCACTCATAAAGCTGCTCCTAAGTGGATTTTCCTCATTTTCCAATAATTCTCTAGCTGTTTCTGAAAATCCAGTTTGAACAGTGGTCTATGAAATACTCAGACCAGCCCGTCTAGCGCCAACATCCATGCCATATTCAGATTAATATTTCGTCCTCATTCTCAGCACAAAATCGGTCTAAAGCAATGTACAGTATAGTTCATATTTTCTACACTACACACATTTACAGTATTTACCAAGTGCTATTATCCTGAGTGACTTATAGGAGTGCTCTTCTTGTGTTCTTCTAAGTAGACATAACTTCCAACTCATTAAATCTTACGAGATATAATCCAAGCAGTTGAGGAATAAGCCCTTGCTCAAAAGGTCCAACAATCTCAGTTTAACCTTTAGGTCACAAGTCAACAGTCCAGCACCTAAACTCAGCCACTCCAATCTGTCTTTTCCTTTAGTTTTTCCACACATACACCCTTCATTCCTACGGCTTATGTTTCTCTGGTATTCAGCATACTTCCCATGTCCAACCATATTATAACCTTCTCATACCCCCAGTACAGAGACCCATCACATGATCGTCTAAGCTGCAGTGAAACAGAGTTATGAGCTGTTACATAATCACTGCTCACTGCCAGTTTGACAGTTTCTAACCCTCAGCAATTGGTTTATTGGAAATTCATAGGACTCCGGTTAGCAGAAACACAATGTAAACGCTGTGTGTGGTAGCAGTACTGCCAAGGACATTTATTTTCTGAATTTCTACTAGTGGCGAAAACCCAAGCAAATGAAGCTCACCTTGGAAACCAAACAATTTAGGTGTGGGTCGAAAAAGCTCTTGTAGGACTAAACAAAAATATGGAGTGGATGGAAAAGTATCTTGGTTACCTTGACAATGTCTGGAATGTTGACCTAGAACTTGAGCCCATTCCATTAAAACAGAACCAAAAATCATAAAACAGGCCCATATCCACAGCCAGCCAAATCCTTCCCTGGCAGCTTCAGGTCTTCTTCCTCCGAGGGGCTTAGGCACGGTCAGCTAGCTCTTGTTTAATTTTCCACCTCTGAGAAAGGATAACAACTCAAATGTGTCACTGAGTAAAGATGACCTGGGGAGAAGGAGGACTACCAAGAGAAAAGCAATGACTTTGGATTTACAAGTGGGGATCTAATAAGGTCTAACAGGACTGAAACAAATGCAGGTCCAAGACAAATACATAGGCCCCAAGTTCCTTATAAATACAGTACATACAAGTGTGTGCACATGAGAGAACAGAGTAGTTTGATACCACCAGCTCTGGAGAAGTACTTTTCATCTATTCCGAACTATTATTGTAAAAGAGAAGCAACAATGTGTAAAGTCAATAAAGTCAGAAATTCTTTGAGAGATTCGGCTTTAGAAGAGCCTCGCTGAAACCGTTTCAGTGTTGGATGATCGATTTGGGCAGACAGTACTGTGCAAAGTCTCCATCCACCATTAGATGTTGTTTTAGTGACTGTAGTAATAAATACTTCTCATTCTCTTTTTTAAAATATACAAAAAAGAAAAATGAAGAAGCCAGATGCTTCTGTTGATCAATGGTAAAGGAAGGTCACATTAAATACTTGCCACTGTAGCCTTTTAGCGTTTTAGTACTGCATACAAATGCCCTATATTTTCTGGTTGTGTTCCAATAAAGTGATTGAAAAATAATGGTATGCAGCTGCTAAAATAACAAAATATAATGGTGGATGGAGACTTTTACACAGTACTATAAGCCTAAATTAATCATCCAAGACTCACTGAGGCGCTTCTGAACCTGAATCTGACACCCGAATCTAAATAGTAGCATGGGGACCAAAGACTTCTGCACTGCACACACATTATAGTGGATAAAACGTTTAAGCACATATTACATGATCAGAAGTATGGGACAACGCTTATAAAATATGAGTTTGATTATAGGGAAATTATTTCTTCCACACCCATTGCTAATAGCTGAATTCAAGTAAGCATAGAGCCATGGAAGCTCCATTAGTCAATGCTTGGTCATACTGACCATAAAGATGCCACCTCCCCAGCCAACACAGCAGTTCTAAGAATTAACTCACCAAGCACTGGTGAGTTAAGGGTATACATCTGGTCTGGCCTTGGTTGCAAGAAGCAAGGTCAGCACAAAAACCGTTTGTCGGAAGGTTCATGAAGTGGGTTTCCATGGAAAGGCAGCCACGCACTAGCCTGAAATGTGCAATGCCAAGGTCTCTGTGCAAAGCATACCAGCGTCGAACGTAAAAGCAGTGGAAATGTGTTCTCCGGTTTTAGCATCTGGCAACCTGACTATGAAACGTGCATTTGATGGACTAAAAGAATGCTACCAGATCCACGACCAACTATAAAGTGTGGTGAAGTAGAAATGGGCTGCTTCTGGTGGTTTGACTGGGCGCTGCAGTTAGGGAATCATAATGACACCCTAGAGAATTGTAAACAACAGCTGGGCAGCTTATAAAAAGAATTTGTCGAGCTTTCGTTTGACCAATCAGCCTTACCACTTTAACTGACCTGCCCAGGGCCTTGATGTGAACCTCGCTCAGCATCATGTAAGGCATTCTGCTGCTTGAACGAATGCATATTTCTGCAGTAATTATCCAAAATCTTATAGAAATAAATGCTCCATAAGACCAAGTCCATAGTAATATCCATGGTTTGAACGAGACGTTCAAGAAGCACATACGGTTGTGATATCAAGGTGTCCATGTGGTGTGTATTTATACATATTTACAAGCGAATTAAAACAGACAGAGCCCAATACAATAAACAGATCTGACTTGAGGGTCTTATCCGGCTAAGTTTCAACTTTTAATCTTCTTGTCACTGACGGAACCCTAACCTCTGAATTATGACTAACACCAGAACAGACGTGTACGGCAGCTGCATGTTACAGACTAAGAGGATGACTTTGAAGTTCTGGAACTTGTTTATTCTAAAAGAAGCAGCTCTTCAATAGTCTCTCATTAAGAAATAATAAGGTCCATACTTTCCCCTAATGATAAATATCTCTCGTTTAGAAGTTCGTTTACAACTTCCTCCAATTTTCTCACTCAAAACAACTCAAATTAGCAGCCCATATTATTGACCCCATTGTCTGGTGTTTTCAGCACACCACGTGCTGGATATACAGTCTATAATGATATGTAAACTCCTAAATTGATCATAAATTACAATGTTTTTTTTGTTACGTATACCCATCGTAATTGGGCAAGCATCTGTATATTGCTAAAACAATTGTACATCTAATCTAACAGTGGCCTAAGACTTTTGCACAGTGCTGCAACTGCAGCAGTTATGAGTGTTATGAGTCTGAATTTTTTATTTTACACAGTAGCATGTGGTTTAGGAAACAGTCCCCGGACCCCACTAGAGTTGCTCTACAAAGTATCTGTTTTAATACAGAACTACATCAAAAGCTCTTATGTTTATTGACAGCAGACGATGATTTACCACAGTGTCGACATCGCGCACACAGTCTCATACTGGAGCACAGGCACAGTTGTGTGCTTGTGTTGGTGCGTGGGGGTGATTGGAGGAGATTCTTTCCTAAAAAGTTTGAAAAGCACTTCTCTAGACTAAATAATTTAAAAACTTTTCCACCGGCCACCAACGGTGTTTCGTGTGCGAGGGTGTGGGGGTCTTGCCCTAGGGGCCCCTTTCTGATTGGACGATGCCTATGGATTTTCTAACGGTAATCGTTTATATGTCATCGTTTGTACTAGGGTGGCATATAAAGTACAAAAGAGCAGTTTATGTTTCCTTCATTTCAGGGCACAATTAGCTTTTTATTACTGGTGAGTCATATGCGACTCATGCCTTTAGCTAAAATTAGGTTCCCAAGATGTACAAGCCCCTAAAACCTGAAGGCAGAACTTGCCCCAAAATCTGTGGCCAATGGCATCCGATGGCCGACAGTTGGCTATGTGAGTAACATCCTGAAGCACACGCACGATGCAGCAGTGGGGCTGTGACTCATTCAGAGACAGAAAGATGAAACAGGAGTTGAAAGAGTATGTTTTAAATGGAACCAGAGCCGAGAGCTGCCATGAAGAGAGAGGGAATGAAGATATAAACCTTTCGTGAGGACACGGGTGTGTCCGTGTGGGTGAATGCAAAATGAAATGTATTGATTCCAACTGGACAGGATCAGCGTGGGTGCATTTGTATAGTGCATATGCTTGTGGGTGCACATGGTCAAGGGTCATGGCAAGTACAAATAAGTCGCTCAGTTAATCGCCTGTTTCCTCCCCCCCCCCCCGAGGTGGTCGACAGGATGCGGGCTGCCGCTACGGCAACCATTTGCAACCGCACGACGGTCACCACAGGCAATCCCAGCTGGGCACTAGGTAGCAAACAGCAACGCTGCACGCAGTGAGTCACCGCCAAAGCCACTCTAGGTTTGGCAGTTCTCTCCCTAGTGGAGACAGAAAGAGCTTCTTAATGAATAGAGCAGACAGGCTTTTCCTACATGCTGGGATGATGCACTTCAAAGCTAAAACTCTATGCTTGGATCCAGTAAGATAATTGTTCTCTTTGGGAGACTAGAACTATCTGATGCCAATAAAGAGCAGAAGCATTCAAATCTATGACCGAGTCAAAAGAAAAACGACTTCCACTCCTGACATTAAACATACAGTAATAAATCTTCCAGCATTCATCTGTGACCAATGTTGATATACAGCCTAAGCTCTTGATCAAGCTTATGGAAAAGTGCATACTCGCTCCAAGACAGAGGAAGCACGAAGCTTCAATAACACTTTGCTGAAGCCTTGAACAGGAAGACAAGTACACTTACAGCATTCTGCATTTCTGTTTTTTTTTAACACAACGTAGAAGCTTCCAAAGATGCCATTAAAAACACAAACACAGTGTGTAAAAGCTCCAGGGAAAATAAACGCATGGCTGTGGGTTCATTAGGCTACTGTTGATCTTGTAGATCAGAACATGCAGTAAACATGGTGCCTTTCCAGAGCCCTTCTTTGCATTTCAGTCCAAGTTGGTGGTTTTTATCCTTAGGAAAAACGTCCATAGTTTTACCCTCAACGAACACAACTGTAGAGTCGCTCATCGTTCCCAGATTATGCACTGGTTCATCATTGTAGATTTTAATAATATTTCCTGTACTTATTTCACCGTCTGCAAACAAACCAGAAAATGGTTCATACACTGCCAAAGTCATCACTAAAATACCACATACTACCAAGATATCAGATTTGTAAAATCCATAATAAACCATTAGCATCGATGGCAAATTTTGAGACAGATCTGCCAACTTGGTGCAGGTTTGCTTAGGGTGGAAATAATCTAATGACACCAAACAAAAAAGACAAAGACATGATTAGAGAAAGAAAAGAGGGTCTGTGTAAGTGCCGGAATGGTGAGATTAATACAAAGACAACCTTGTGTCCTTGGTTCACCAGAGGGTCTGGTGAGGGTTAAATCCAACTATCCAACTTAAATCCAAGTGTGAGCTGACACAGAGTGGAGGGAGAAAAACAGAGGGTGGGAGGGATGGTCACCCCCGCTCATCTCCACCAGGCCCGGGTACAACAAGGACCGGCCTGTGCCTCAGATGGACAGGAAAGCCAATACCACACATCCAGAATGCTTTGCATCAGAGCCCCTATTGTACATGCCACTTTTCTCAGGATACACTACACCCTGCCAGGCAGCACTAACAGATACTCCCTCTTTACGCTGCTCGTTTAGCCAGTCGTTATTCAGTCCATCTCTGGTTAAAGAACAATGAATGGAAAAAGCTTTTAGCTGCTCCAGAGAGTTGATGCGATACTTAAACACCAAATCAGGCACAATTCAGAAAAAAAGTGAACACAATATGGGTCATGAGACACACACGCTTCCTACTGCAGAATTTGGGTGTCAGCTGTTTGACTATTGAACAGCAAATTACAAAGTTCAATAACGTTCTGCTCTTTCCATTTGCATACTTCTCTCTCCACACTATATATCATTAAACAATTCCTGTAACCTGTTAGAGTTTCAGTCTGCAAAATGCAAGAGGGCAAGTCTAAACTGGACTCTCTGAACCATCAGGAACCATCATGCATCAATAGTTAACAGAACCACATGGGCAAGGGTTTATTTTGGCAAACCTCTGTCAAGCACTGCTATATGGCATCACACTCACAAATGGCGTTACTGTCCAAAAAAAGGCTCAAATTATGTCCAGGAGCATCGTCAACATCTCTAGATCGTCACACAGTGGAAACGTGTAATGTGATTATATCTCCTTAATAGCCCTAAGTGATGCTGATTTATTTACATTGGGGGAAATTTGGTTACTTTGAATGTCTAAGATTTCAGGTAATGGCCAA
>JAUZST010009882.1:0-12727 GCA_034779995.1 Parotocinclus haroldoi | reverse complement strand
ATGCTCCGTCCGTACCGAGCTTACAGCATCTCATATCCTACACACTGAGTAACAACATCTATTTACTGTAAATCCTCATATTTAATCATTTATAACATTCCTTTGTTGTTACAATTCAGATTTTTCATACATTTTTATAAATATTGTGATTTTTCTAAGGTAAAAGTTCGGCAAAAACCCAAGAAACAGCGAAAATCCACGATATACTTTTTCCATTAATATATTTTGATAACCCGCGATGCACCGGGGCCGCGAAAGGTGACCCGCGAAGTGGCGAGAGAACGCTGTATTGTGGTTTGAGGAGTTGAGACAGTGATGCATTTAGCACGATTTAAACTGTTGTGCTTTCATCGGTTTCGTTCTGTGGCACTTTGGTGCTACGTAGCCAAAATGTATGTTCTGTATGAAACATCAGAATAGTCCATTATATCTGCGTTTACCTGTGACGAAAAGTTTTGCACTCTCTGTGTTAGTAAATTCTGAACCGCAAGAGATATTGCAAATCTGATTGCAGAAATCAATTTGTGAGACACCCAGGTCTTCTTTGATATCCTACATGACCACTTTCCCATTGTAAAAACATGACCCTTGATCCAATATGGCGGCTTTCAAGATGGCAGTCATGTTCCAGCCTACATAGCCTTAAAGAGACACCCCCTCACAAATGACTTTCTGGGTTCGTTTTTTGGTTTCTAAAATAAAACAGTGTCCTGTGGCTTTTGACTCATCCTGTATAATTCTAATTACGTAATCAAGTATGACTATATACATATACATGCTCTAACATTATAAACCAGGCACCACTATAAAGTCTTTACTGCCTTTATTTTGTTTCTTTCATGATTTATTATCATTTTAAGCCCGCGGCCGCTTAAGCCGACGAACCGGCGCTGGACAAGCGCATACCTGTAATTGAATATGAACGTTACAGCATTACAAGGCAAGGGGAAAAAAAAGAGTTTGAGAACCACTTCTAGCACGGTCCTTATTTGCTAACGACCTTACTGAGCTCTGCTGCCAAAACCCTCCTTGTTGGTCATGGCAGCTAGTGCGGTTCTGTCACGCTAAATGACCATCAGTGATGGCAGTGATTATAAATGACTGCAAACAGCAGCCCGTGCTATGCTGCTGTCATGCTAAATGATCATCACGGCGCAGCCTTTGCGGGGAAAGTGGGAGGTAGCGTTGGCCGAGCGCGATGGGGGTATTGATGGTGATGGCTTAGAAGGTAGGAATTAACAGAGATGCGGGTGAAGCGCTGGCACTTCTGTGCGGGCGTTAGCCGAAATGTATGTAGGTGTTAGCTTGAAGCCATTGTTCGGCAGGGAAAGTGCTGTCACTGCTAGCGTTAGTGTCGGGGGAGGGGATGGCACTGTTAGCAGGAAAGTCGCGCCGAGCCCGAGACTGACAGCGCAGCGAGGACGCTCGGAGCGCTAACAGTACGTACATCGCTGAAGCGTAACGGAAGTTTCCCGGATTTCGGCAGCTTATTCCTAAAACGTGCTCTGATCTGCATTCAGGGACTGGACAAAGCTGAACGAACGAACCGTGTGAGATCCGGTTCTAAGAATCCACAGTAAGCAAAGGGTCCGCAGATGGAGGAAATTCAGCACAGGTGCTGCTGGCTCTAGAAATAATGTTCTGCAAAAACACTAAAGTAGTGACTACAGTTCAGATAAACGAAAATACACTCAACAAATACTCTCAATACACCATGCTATTCAGAGAAACTTCCAGTAAGCCAGGGCAGCATGGCGGCTCGGTGGGTAGCAGCGCTGCCTCACAGCAAGAAGGTCCCGGGTTCAATCCCTGAGTGTCGGCCTGGGTCCTTTCTGTATGGAGTCTGCATGTCCTCCCCGTGTCTGCATGGGTTTACTCTGGGTACTCCGGTTTCCTCCCACAGTCCAAAGACATGCGTGCGCCCCGTCTAGGGTTGTTCCTGCTTTTGCGCTCAGAGTTGCTGGGTGGGCACCGGCTGATTTTGGATAGAACAATGGAAGAAACTTCCAAGATAAGGTGTGCCAAGCTTGTAGGATCGAGTATTTCATTATTTTTATGAATACACTGACACTGATTGGTGAAAAATGTGACATGGTGCTCCGTCATGCTAGAAAAAGCCTTGTTCGTCTTCAAATTGCTCCTGGATCGTTGGAAGAAGCTGCTCTTGGAGGATGTTATGATACCATTCTTTGTTCATGGCGTTGTTCTTAGGAGATGTTTTGAAGATACCCACTCCCCTAGATGAGAAGAAAGCCCACACATGAATGGTCTCAGGATGCTTTGCTGTTGGCATATCACAGCACACATTTCTTCTCCAGACAATCATTTTTCCAGGTGTCCCAAACAGTCTGAAGGGGCTTCATCGGAGAAAATGACTTTACCCCAGTCAGTTTACCAAGCCATCTTCCAAAAACCCTTATCTCACTCTCTACTCAGATTCACTTACCCCTGCTCTGCACTGGTGAGGATCCCAGTATCACATCTTTAGGACCCCTGACACTTGCTTGACTTTCTTGGGTCCCCCGAAACCTTTTTTCACTGCAGTTGAACCACTTTCCTGACGTTCTTGATGATTTGATAAATATTTGATCGGCGTGCCATCTTACAAACAACAACGTCCTTGCCCGTGAAACCCTTTTGATGCAACGTAATGATGACTGCATGAGGTAACCATGGTGAACAGAAGAAAAGTTAAAAGCACCACTACCCCTTTAAAGCATCCAGTCTGCTCTTATAATCACCACGGCAGAGTGATATCAGCTGTCTTGTCCTCATTAGCCTTTCTTTCTGACCTGATGACAAAGTCACTGAAATGATGCTAGCAGGTCAGTTTGCAGGACTAAAATGTAGAGAGTGCAATGCAGTATTTTTAAAAAGGTCACTTTCATGATAGGGAATGACTTATTTATCTGATCACTCTTTACAATTTACAGTTACAAACTGCCGCCATAAAAGCAAACATTGTGCCATTCTCAGATCTATTGGCCACAACTGTACACCTCTGCCAAGAGCTTCTAAATGACTTGGCAGCACATCAATCTTATAAAACACAATCCAGTATAAAGTCCTACGTCTTCGTCTGGAGGTTCTGGATGCCAGAGTGCCCAATATAACACAGAAGCTACCCAGAACTCTAGGCGAATGTTCTCCGAGTTCTTTCTACTCCAGTTCCACAAGCATTCCTTTTAGCTCCATTTTCAGTTGAGAGTGAGATCTGTACTTGTTGAATTATGTTACCAAAAATGGTATGTTTGACTTTTGTTTGTTATATACTGCAGTTTATGCTCTCACAATGTCCTACAGCTCTAAATGGAATTAGCTATATTGTTTCCAACTTTTTCATCGATTCGTTTATTTTCTCATCCATTTAATCTAGGGTTAATGGAAAGCTGATGCTAGCTGTCAGCGCCTAGCTGCGACACTATATATGGCCAAAAAGAAAAAAAAGACTATTTGTTGGTCAGGACCAAATGAAAATCTCGTTCTTCTAGAACATAGTGAGTGGATGCCATGCTGGTATAAGTGGAAGGCACTGCTGATTCACAGCTCCAGAGATCACCAGTTCGATCCTGTTGCATGTTCTCCTTGTGAGCGTTATGGTATCTCACAAAAGTCTTATTTTTGTAGCTATTTTATCATGTTCTTATAAGACAACACTGAAAATATGACACTTTGATATAATAATAAATAAAGGAGTATAGAATAAAGATATCATAATAATGGATTCAGTCTACAGTTTGCATTACAGTGTAAATTTGCTGTGCCCTCACAATAACTCAGCACGCAGCCATTAATGTCTAAACCTCAGACAACAAAAGTGAGTACAAAGTGAGAACGGACAACATTAATAGCTGTGCGTTATTATGAGGACTGTTTGAGGATTATTATACAAGCTGTAGACTGACCACCTTACATTATATCAAAGCGTCACATCTTCAGTGTTGGTCCATGAAAGGATATAAGAAAATAGTTCCACAAATGTGAGGGGTGTACTTACTTTTGTGAGATTATGCGTATAAGGCTTATTCACTAACCTTGCTGTTGCCACTAAATAATAGTAACTGGAGCATTTCCACTCCTGCCTGGCCTTATAGCTTTAATACTAAGCTTTTAGGATTCTCTCCCCATGTGAAAGTTTCAAAAAGATACTATTGAAGGCTGAAAACATGTAAATGTATAAAATAGTATAAAATAGGGAACCAGATATATAGTGCTGTGCCAAAGTCTAAGGCCACCATTAGATTTGTTGTTTAAGCCACAGATGTTTGGTATAATGACTGTATATAACAAATCGTATATAACATAGCAGTGACTGATCATAAGTAACTACATATTCTCTTTTCTCTCTGAAGAGATGTTCCGGTACCAGTTCCAGCAACACACACGTGGATGTTCCTCCACTTTAGCATCACTCTACTGGTCTTCATCAACAGATCCCAGTCCCACCAGAGTTCAGTAACTCCCTCCATCAACAGATCCCAGTCCCACCAGAGTGCAGTAACTCCCTCCATCGTTTAGTCACTAAGAGACGATGTTCCTCCAAGGACCTCCCACTGAGAACTGATTTTAAAATCTATTCTGTTTTTAAAATATATTTTGTTACTTGGTTTATTACCAACTTAAATATTAATATTGATTTCAATTGTATTACTTACTTAATTTTACTATTACTTACCTACTTATTACTATTACCTACTACTTAAGTATTTACTTAATTAACATCTAGCCCACCCATGGAGGTCGGGTCCCTTTTTGAGTCCTCCCAAGGTTTCTCCCTTCTACCTTCAGGGAGTTTTTCCTTGCCACTGTCGCCCTAGGCTATAGAAATACATTTTGATTTGATTTTGATCTGATCAATAATCGGACCCAACTATTTCAAACTTGGAATTGTCACTCCATAATACTATTTTCGGTATTTCCGATGAAACTGCCAGATGCTCTTATTGCTAAAATGTATTGGAAGGCAAACCAAAATGTGCCAGCGTAGCCTATAGAAGCTGTTTCTTTTGATTTTCCACTACATACACATTTCCTGTATTTTCTGGTTGCATCTGAATAAAAAGACTCAGACTACGAAGAATAATCATATATGGTCATTGTACCATTGATCAAACAACGACATATCTAATCTAATGGTGACACAGTTCTGATTCAAATTTTGTACACATAAAATCACAACATTATTCATGAAAACTTTTTTTTGCATTTTGCTTTGTGAGATCAAACCACTCACCACGTGTCCATGAGAAGTGCAGTCTGACTTTCTGCTCTAAAACAGTGTGATTAAAAGAATTCATAACCTATGGAATAAAAAAAACTTACATCGTTAGTGGCACGAACGAGAGCAGCATTTATGGAAATGTATGCGTTTTCCATTTGAACTCCATAAAGATGTTAGTCACCTTAAAATAACCAGAAATCTATATTATAAATAGCATTAAAAAGACTTTGAATTAAGCAAGTACGTGTGTGAAATGAATCACTATTACTATTTTTTAAAAAAAAGATGTATTTCTGTATAATAATGGAAAGTAAAACAGTGTAATGCTGGGCGGCTTACTCCCGTACTGTATGTAATATTTGCGCACGCGGGGGTTTCGGACTGAGGTTGAATGGGGGTGGTTACCGCTGAGCTCACGTCACCGCCATCGATAAACAGTGGAATAGCAAGAAAAAAAAAGGGTTCGCGTTGCGGTGTTAGAAGAACTGAACATTTAGAGATGAGTTTCGGTGTTCCAGCAAATTCACTTCTGTTCTTCCGCGCTTGCGACGAGGGCGACTATGAAAGCGCCAAAAAGTTTCTCGAGCCCGTTAGGAATGACCCCGGGAGACACTCGAAGCTACGCTTGGACTCGGTTTCGGAGTGTAACGCGGACCTTTCACAGGGATTACCGCTGGTATCGGTCGATTGTACTGACGAAGAGGGAAACACGGCCTTACATTTCGCCGCTGCAAGCGGACACGAACATTTAGTGAGGTTTCTGCTTCGTAAAGGGGCGTCAGTGGACAGCCCGAATAACTATGGCTGGACGCCGCTGATGCAGGCATCAAGGTGGGCCGTCTGTATTCTGTTGGCGCTTTGGGGCAGTTTGCTTTAGACAGGTTTAAAAAAAAACATAAAACATGAAATGCACTGATATACTCATTTTTATTTGGTATGTTCCGTGCACTCTTAAGTGGGAGTTTAATAGAAATAGAGCGGTAATTATTCCGGTATTCAAATAAACATGTGATTTTTTTTTTTTTTGTGGTTTAACATGTGGATCTGGAGCCTATCCTGGAATTCATCAAAAGTTGGGGTGCTAACTGGACATCATGTAATTCTATTGCAGGGCTCAGCAGGGGTCACTGTTGCATTACCCATGCATTATTGGATCTCCCATCTGTCCTCCTTTCCCTCTTGCTCAGGTGACCTTGCCAAAATGCTCCACTGGGGCTCATGGTTGACTGCACCACCTGATGTAGATTCTATAAAAATGCTTTTAGTCGCTGCTTGGGTCAGAATCGTGAAGTAGTCATACCATAACTGATAAAGTGCTTATCGAGTGATAAGAGTGTAAGCTCTTTACACACCTTTACACAGAAGGTATCTTAAAGGTATCTTAAAAATGGAATGTATTAAAGTACACTAATTAATACAGAATGTTCCAGACACCCCCCCAAAATTACATTCCAAACATGGATATTTCTACAGACTTTGACTCCAGCTTTGCTGCTAAAAAAACGGCTATTGGGTCGGCTGCTGATGTTAGACAATAAGCCCTGGCTTACTTTTGGCATTCCAGTGCATTTTCAAGCAAACCAAGTTCTCTATCAAAATTGGCAAAGCAATTCTGTGCAGACTTTATTTCAGGACAGCAGGGTTATTGGACCTGTAAATGTGTGATATTGAGAGTTACTGGGCCACCAGTACAGCCCATTCTGCTGCCACCGCTGCTTTATGGAGAATCTAGAAATGTATGTTTTATAGAATGTTCTGCTGAAGTAGCAGAGCTCATTAATCAGAAGGGGTGTCTACAAACTTTTGTCTATATACTGCATGGATTGAAAAGTACAAATACTGACTATAAGTGTAAACTGGATGCCGTTCAAAGCTTTTTAAACAAATGTATTTGATACCAAAAGGAGTTGAAAGTTTGGTTCAGTGTCAGGTGAATTAAACAGTTTATCAAGGGTTGCCAGTGCCATGAAACTTGTTCCCATTCTATCTCACGCAAAATGTCATTTGATTGAATTGAGCTTGTCTGACAGCCAAAGTATCTCCTAAACTCGGACCAGTTTGTGTGTGAATCTGAAAGCACAGAGACTGATAATAATTATGAGCAGAAGGAAACGGACACTTTATTACAGACCTGCATTTTTCACTTTTTAACCCTACTTGTGTTCCTATATTTGGACTGGATGGGAGTTGATGGGGATGGTGGTCGCTGTTGATTTTCAGACCGACCTCCCTTCCCTCAGGTACAGCTGATCATGTCTGCATGTGACCCCTCACCCTGCTGACACTGAGACCTGGGGTCATGTGCTAGCGAATGAATTGGAATAAAATAATATACTTTGGCAGTTACTTGGACGCACCTTTAGGGTTAGTGGGTAACGTCCTGGGGCTTTTGGTGTCGAGGGATCGTATGGGGGGAACCCCCGAGGTATTTAGTACTTGTGCGCTCCTCGCATGCCTGAGCTCATGCTCTTCCGCCATCGACACTTAACGAACCTCACTCCAGCCGGCTGCCCGTGCTGAATGGGACGCTTCGGGGTCTTCCGCGATTTATTTGCGCTACATGCGCGTCCGAGCTTACGCTCGCCCTCTGCCGTTCCGACCACCTCCGTGCCTCGCCATTTGGGAGCACGTCCCAAATCGTGCTTTCTGCACGCCTGCCCCATTGGCACTTCGACACCCCCTCGCGATCAGTTCGCTGATGGTCTCAGTCGGAACGCAACACAAGCGGCGCGCCATTTCATCCTTATGGTTTTTTTTATTTTCAGGAGCCTTTCGCTCCGCTCTTCTCCCCCTTTTAGTTTTTCTGTATTCTTTCCCCATTATTATTAAACGTCGTGGGATTCCATCACTCCCGCATCCTTGGGTCCGACACCAATCCATAACATTTATATCATAATATATCATTTAGTTACTTGGGAGAATGATCCATTATTACATAACATACTAAAAACTATGTTTGTGCTGGTGTGTTGATGCACCAATTCTTTATTAAACATGTGAAAAATGCGATTTCTGTCCTTTGAGAACTATAAAGAACAGCATACAGAAACATTTTTTCACTTTTCATTAGATGGAATCTTCCTCGTTGCTAAACAAAGATAGCAGGGGCTGATGGCTTGTGCCTGGCTCTGGGCTGGCGCTAGCTTTAGCTTTAGCATTTAGCACACTCTCTTTAGCACACGTAATTATTCTCGGGCCCAGAACATTTCAGCACAATGTGCAAATAAGCCAGCAGACAGGGGAGAGGGGAGGTGGGACAATCATGCTCGGGCACGGCACAAGGCAGTGGGCACAGTGTGTGGAGTCCTAGTGTAAGAGAGTGTTTAAGTGTTGGTGCTTGTACCCTGTGATGGATTGCTGCCCAGTCTGGGACTGGTTCTTGCCTCCCTTGCTCCTGCTCTGTCAGTTGGGCAGTAACGCTGAGTTGGATTGAGTAGCTGTGAAAATGAATGAGTGAATTTAGGTTTGTACCAAGACCAAGGAGATTGGGTGCCTTTTTGAGTTTTTCTTCCTTATCGCATAAACGTTTTTTTTTTATTTTGCTTTCCACTGTCCCCCTAGGATCCTCGTAGTACCATTGGGTTTTGAGGTTTGTAAAATGCGCTGTATGAATAAATTGACTTGTTTTGACCTTTCTGTCTTTCCTCTCTGCAGGATTGGCCATTTGAACGTAGCTCACATCTTACTAGAGAACGGTGCAGAGATTAACGGCAGGAACCGCATGGGAGCTAGCGTACTGACAATGGCAGCCCGTGGAGGCCACACGCATGTCGCCAAACTCCTCCTTGAGAACGGTGCCTTTGTGGATGACTTTGATCACCTCTCTGCAGCTGAAAGAAACACGAACGGGGACAGCGGTAATCACAGCGATAACGGGAAGAACTTCTTGGATATCACGCCGTTACTGGTTAGCGCTCAGCAGGGGCACGAAGCCATGGTGAGACTGCTTCTGGAGTGGGGCGCTGACGTGAACTTTTCTCAGAAGACCACAGGATGGAGTGCTCTAATGTTAGCCACAATAAGTGCTAAGGCTAGTGTTTCTCAGCTGCTAGTAGAGAGGGGTGCTGATCCTGACCATCTCAATGTTCTGTCCAAAACAGCTTTTGAAGTGGCACTGCAACTTAAACATAAAGAGGTAAAGAGCTACCTGGACTCTGTCACCACAGTTCGGCCACAACCAGGTAAGGCCTCATTTCCAGAACTCTTAAAATCTGGACTGTTTGGGAAGATAGTCATGTCCCCACGAACCTTTAATGACAAAGCTCCAGACTCAGAAGAGTTTAACTTCCTGTCTCTGTGTTGTTTTTTTTACCTCACAATGAGTGACATGGCTAATGAGAGGCTTCATGGTCAGTGACATGTCTGCTTTGCTTGAAGACAAAATATTTTTTTGTCCTCAGGTTCTCTGAGGTGGTGGGATCTGGAACCTATGTCCAGATTTATCAGGGGGCAGCTGAGCATGTACCTTGCTGGAGAGGGCTCAGCACATATGCGCTTCTTCCCCTGCTGGCCTGTTTTCACATTGTACTTCAATGTTCTGGGCCTGAGCATGCTAACATCATCCCAATGCAATTTTTGCGGTGGAGTAAAGTCGAGCTTGCAGAGCACAATGGTCTTTATGGCCTAGTGTGAGGGTTCCCTCAGATACAGCCGGCTGCGCCTGTATTATTATGCCTGAGTTAAAAGCCAGGAAGTTACAATCTCTGAGGAAACCGACCAGACACCTCAGGAACCTGTTTGTCATATAGTTTTATTTCAGCACTTTTTCATTTGTAGCTTAGCCTTCATTATCGCATGTAAGATAACGCTTTCGTTATTTCTATTTGTCTATCCTTGTTTTGAATAGATGATGAGAAGAAGAGGCCTGATGTTTTTAGTGCCCTTAAGCTAGGCAAGTATCACTTTGTGTAATTAATAAGTCATACGTAACCACTCTGTCCTTCACTGACACTGATACAACCACAATGCTGAAATATTTGGTAGGAAAAATGCAAATCATAGTGTGTCTTGGCATTTATTTTGACGTTCATTGGTTAATAACCATCTGTTCCTGCATTTCATGCCTGCCACACATTCTAAAAACATGAAATGATAAAGCATTTGCTACTTTGTATTGTTTCTGTTCATTTCCACCCTTAAAATATGATTCAGAACAGAGGATTTCGAGTGATTTAGTGTTTCAGGTATTATTTTATCCCATTCTTCCGGCAAAAACATCTTAAGATGTATAACAGTACGGAGTTGTCATTGTCACGTGTATTTTCCATTGTTGACACATGAGGACTACAGGCAGACCAATCCAGTACCCGTACCCGTACCCTCTTCTTCCACAGCAATGTCTTTGTAAAGTGTAAAGCATTTGGTTTTGCATTGTCTTACTGAAAATGCATGGATGTCCCTGAAAAAAGGTGATGTATTAAACGCAGCATATGTTCTAATATCTAATATTTTCTGCATTAATGCTGCCTTCACAGAAGAGAAAATGAACTTTACCAAGGGTACTGTCCCGTATGCACAAAGCCCCGTACCATGACAGACCCTGGCTTTTTAGGACCAGTTGCCGCTAGTAGTCTGATTGGTCCCTTTCATCTTTGGTTCGGAGCACACGGCACACACATTTTCACTGTGCGGTGGTCCATCCTAGATGTCTCATATTTTGGAGAAGTTGATACCACGATGTGGCCCAAGGCTTCATGAGGCATAAACACGAGGCTTCTTTGTTGCACAGCAAAGTTTAAAGCAGTATTTGTGAACGCAATTCAGTATTGCAGTGCTTTTTAAAGGTTTGCTAAATAAATCATATGCCCACACGGTTCTATCAGGTATTGCTGAATGGTGATTCTTGGCCTTTAGCACTGAAAGTCCTCCAAAGTCCTTGAATTCTGTGATGATATCATGCTATATAGAAAATAAATATGCAAATCACTTCCAATCCCTTCCCAATTTTATTTCTTTACAAACTGGAAATCCTCTGCCAATCTCTGCACCTCAAAGCTTATCACGGATGCCACTTTTGTAGCAAATCATGATTATAATCATCTGCTAACATCAGCTGATTAAAATCACATCGTTTCTTTAATTAATTACTAGTCCCTTTATTAACAAATTAAATGACTCATCACATAATCCGTTTTGTTTTCTAATTTGAACTATTTTTTTTCCTACTACTAATGAAAATTTGATTAGTAATTTGTTATTTATTTTAAACTATTTTTGCTATGATTTAATATACAGTTAGTATTTATTTAATGACCATCTAGGCCGCCCATGGAGGACGGGTCCCCTGCTGATTCTTGGTTCCTCCCAAGGTTTCTTCCTACCATTTTAGGGAGTTTTTCCTTGCCACTGTCGCCCTAGGCTTGCTCAGCTTGGGATTGGCCTTTTAGATAATTGTACTGGTGTAAAGCTGCTTTGAGACGATGCTACACTGTAAAAAGCGCTATAGAAATTGAATTGAATTGAATTGAAATGCATTTGACCAAACAAAACATTCAAAATATCTCGGATTTATACTGCCTTTAATAAACTAAAAGTCCAAGCAAATGTAATATACTTATAAATATATATTTATTGTTTTTATTTGCCTGTTCCCTGTTTAAGCTTTCCTCAGCTTTGGGGGTAATATGATGGAAATATCTAAAATGCAGAATTCATTTGACCGCTTCTCTGATGCAGTGCCTGCCTTCACATTCCTGTGTTTTAGGAAATGCTCAGCTGGTGAAGGAAATAATCGACGAGGATCCATCTCAGGTGAACGTGGCTAATGCAGACGGGGCATCGCCTTTGATGATTGCAGCTGTAAGCGGGCAGTTAGAGGTGGTGCAGCTGCTGGTGGAGAAGAATGCAGACATAGACAAACAAGACAGTGTCCATGGCTGGACAGCTCTTATGCAAGCTACATATCATGGGTACGAGTCACACAGTGTACAGGGCCTGTAGAATACCATCAGACCCTGGTACAGTCCTTAAGTTTGAACACATTAGATGCTAAAAATTTCAAATAATTGAACTCGTATGATGAGTGATGAGTCACATGATGGGAAATCACAAACAAACCCAGTACATTCAATACAATAGTTTTTTTTTTTTGTGCATTTCTGTTTTAGGTGACTTTTGCACTACATTTCACAAAAAACGTTTTACCCCGCTATATTATTTTAAACCTGCCATTCCAGATCAGAATCAGAATCACTTTTAACTTTTGACCCTTAGTAATAGTTAACATTTCGTTGAAATAAAGATCGGAGTACCAATAGTGACTGGCACACATCGGTATCGGCAATAAATCAGAGCATCCCTTTATATATATATATATATATATATATATATATATATATATATAATCCGGTTAATAGGACCTCCGGTTAATGGGAGCAGCTGCTTATTCGGACCAAATTCTAAAGTACCGAAAGAAATCCTATTATATACATGTAATTTTATTCCCTTAATCAGACCAAAATTCCGTTTAATCGGACCAAAGAAGGTGAGAAGCGAATAAGAAAAAGA
>JAUZST010009881.1:0-12727 GCA_034779995.1 Parotocinclus haroldoi | reverse complement strand
TGACATGTGCCCGTTTTGGTTGGTTGAAGACCAGTCGTGCTGCTGCATTCTGAATCATCTGTAGTGGTTTTACTACAGTTAGTATGGCAGTGCAGTAGTCGAGGCGTGAGATTACCACCGCTTGTACCAGGAGTTGGGTGGCCTGTTGTGTCAGAAATTGTCGAAACCATATGCATATAAAAGGTACAAACATTTAAAAATAGACTTTTTAGTCTGGAAATGCCAAAAAAGCCAGAAAGCATGTAGTAATCTTAAATGCAGTACCAACAATAACAATCTCCTGTACTGGAATTTGTATTGGTTTTGGACCACTATTATACTACAAATGTAGACCACTAGTATTTACTTGCATTAAAAAGCATTGCAGGCTTGCTATAAATTATTCTAGGTCGTATAATAAACCTGCTCAGCTATGGCTAAATACTTCCATGACGAGTATCCATAGAAAGAGTAGGTTTCTACCATAATGGCTTAGAATCTGAAATAAGGTAATCAAGATCCCGAGACTTGCAGTGAAACGTTTTTATGAAACTCTTATCAGAACAGCTCCTCCTCCACATAGAGCAGATACTCCAGAGAGAAGAACAAAGCCTGCCACGTGCAGGGACTGGACATTTGAAGGCTTGTCGAGAATGATGGGTAAGTCAGCCTTTCATCCAGGATCAGAAAAGTTAGCTGACCTATCCTCAATTCCTTTTTCTCATATTCCTTCTTATCAGGTGCAAGAGGGTTTGCAACTGACAAGGCAGGACTGCTGCTGTTATTAAACAGTACACTTACCCTACATAGCCCAATACATCCAGAATGATATTTGTTCATACACATGCTAACAAGAACTGTATATGTGACTGGGCAGTATAGTCTCAGGAACCTTTAGTTGTTATTTCTGTAGTTTTTGGTAATGCATGAATGACATAAGGGCGTCTGAAATGTCTCATAAGAATCAGTCTTAAGTATGAAACGGACCCAAAATCCTACTGTGTTCTAAAGAAGAGAATACAGGGCATGAAAGCAGCAGTTTCTGAGGCCTGGCTTGGGATCAGTTTAGACAAACGATTATCATTTGAAAATTTATGGTGATAAACAATATAATCATGATCCAAATACATTTAGAAATAAGTATACTGCTAAAAAAATAGTCATAATCATAACAAAATATCCCCTATTTTTTGAGAGAAGTGTACCATATTCATATCCCCCCCCTTGTTATGCAAACACTTTAAAGCCTAATAAAAATATTACAAGTATTAACAGAACTCACTGATTGCTGTGTTTAAACCGTTAAAACGTTCCTGCAGTCGATCTGCTGGTGGTATGATCTCACGCTCTGTATGGCGTGAGCAGTGTGCTTATTTTCCTGTGAACATTAATGCGAGACTAATGACCTAATGCTGGTTTTCACAGTGCACAAAAGTACTTTCTTGTCACATAAAATTGTATAACAAGTTTATAACTGCGAATGCAATGGACCAGTATAACTGGTCTGACTTGGTGCCTGGTGCACCGCTTGCTGTTGTCTGTTATAATGTGCGTAAATTTCTTCTCATTCATCATCCACTCTTAAAGAACAGTGTGAAGTCTCTAAGCGCAAATGCCAGGGGACACCGTTAACTTTCAGGGTTTTTTTAAGTGTTTGTTCAGTTGAGCAAATATTGCCAAACTGGTGAGTTAGCGTCCTTCCTCTGAACAGACTCGTTTCACTTTACTATTCACAGGAAAATGGATCTCATATACCACATCTTCATTCACTTGCACAGAGGTGGGAGGAAACCTGAGTACCTGGAGTAAACCCACATAGACACTGGGGGAACATGCAAACTTCAAACTGAAAGGACCCAGGCTGCTCCACCCTGAGACCACCTACCGAGCTACCGTGATACCCCCACGAAGGTGATAAGTCAATGTATTTATTGATTGATTGTTTTTTATTTTTATGTATATTTAGCCAATTCTATTCCTGTACCTAATGAAGTATTTTGTATATCTTGATACCTCATGTCTAAAAATGTTTTTATTCTGTTTTTCTCTAAATATGATTAAGTCATTTGTATGATTTCAGTAGATGATTTGTGTAGTTTTAATACAAGCTGTTATTTACTCTCATTATTATGGATGACTCTCTCTTGCCCTCAATAAATACACCCTATTTCAAGAACAGAACAGTCTTTTATGAATATTTATTTTAGTACTTTCAGAACATTTCGAAGCATGTACTTTTTTTACTTTTGCTTGATAAACATATATATGCCTTACTTTACTTGTGTACTTTTAATTAGATTAGTAGCGCTTGTGCTAGTATAGAAATGGCATACATCTCCCGCCTATGCATTTGCATTTATTCCAGCATTCTTTGTGTAATGTGTAAAAACTTAATAATTAGTAATAGTGCACCTATATTATACTAACCATAGACAGGAATGAACACAGGGAAGCAACAAAAAAAAAATAGTAATGCCTCGAAAGCAATAAACCATGTTAGGTGTATTCAAAATAATACAACTTTCCTTTCATTTTAGCCCCAAACTACCCTCTCTCATAAAAAACCAACCCTAAACACCCACTAGTATATGATCCTGGGAAGATGAGGCTTCTAATCCTTCCTAGAAAAGACTTCGTAGAAATTACCTTGCTGGCATGTCAGGTAAACATATTTTGAATAGGAGATCACAAAGCATAGCGAATGCAAGAGTGACGAGTTCAAGTTTCTTGGGGGGGTTCACAGCAAAGGCATGACCTAGTTTTGAACCCCATGAGACAGATGTGGATGTTTAAGATGTACAACAAGGCTGTATGAAATAATTTAGATCCTTTTGTAGAACTGTAGCAAGTTTTAACACAAACGAGTGAACATTTTTCAAAAGACCTGCTGTGCCCAGAGTGGATTGTAAAGGACCTTTTGAAGATTAGAAGAAACTGCAGACAGTGCTGTACACTTTTATGTTATCCTCAGTTGACAGGGTGAGAAAATGTTTGAAGTAGCATATTGGTCTGAGTAAATGTACATGTGGGTTAAGAATACGGAAATTAGCCATTTAATCCGAATAAGAAATAACCGATGATAAGCACAAAACAATGGGTGATTGGTTGGACAGTAGGCAGGAAAAGCGAGCATATTTAAGGTAATATATAGTTTGAAAAACGTGGTCAAATGCTTGAGAACTCACAAGCTTTATTAACTAAACTTTTGGAGATAAGCAAAACAGAAACAAAAAAGCATATATACTTAATGTGTTTTCATAAATCCACACCCATACTTCACATAGCTATTGCTGTTATTGCCCTGCCATGCCCTTTACTCTGTTCTCTACTGGTCAGGGTTCTCAAAGGACCACCACATTTCAGGTATTATTTAGGCAGTGGATCATTCTGCACTGCAGCAACACTGATTTGGGGGTGGTATGCTAGTGTGTGTTGTGCTGGTATCAGTGGATCAGACACAGCATTGCTGCTGGAGTACTTCAACCAAAAACAGCGCATCCTGTAGACAGGCTGAATTAGAGGATGACACACACTAACACGCTACCACCACATCAGTGTCACTGCAGTGCTGAGAATGATCCACTACCCAAGTAGTACCTGATCTGTGGGGGTCTGGGCTGGTGGAAAACAGAGTGGAATAAAGGGGAATAACCGAAGTATGTAGAGAAACGCATGGACTACAGTCTGTAATTGTAGAACTACAAAGGTCATCAGTTGGTCAAGGTATGCACTGGCCTTAATATAATCAAGAACAACTTCGCACAAATGAAAACATGCAAATTGCAAATCTTCTACCTGTGTGTCGAAAAAAGACGTTTGCACGAGTACGATGTAATGCATGAAGCATAATTTTGTTGACAGCAAACCTATTTATAACTCATCAGGGTCTTAACATCCCTGAGTAATTAGTGTGCATGGCAGAGAGCTTAGTGTTAGCTTAGCAAATAAACAGGAGGTAGGACAGGGGATAGAGCTGCATGTCGAGACTGTGTGCAGTGCAATGCCTGGCAGCACTTCTGAGACACTAGAGCTCTCATTCAGCAGCATTTAGCACAGCTGAGGGATGACTTGGTTATTGTCGGCAGCACATTAAGAATAGCTCTGTGCTATAAAGCATGTATGATTAGCGCTATGCTGTAAAGATCCAGTTTTTCTGTCCTGACACAAACCATATAGTATGGTGTATATATATATATATATATATATATATACCTTCATTTTTATATCCAGTGTATATTGTATGATGTGGACTATGGTGGTGCAGCAAAGTAAGTCCTATAGTATGGACAAGAAGTTCAAATGTTCAGCACTGCAAATTGCAACCGTTAGCAAGGCACTTCAGTCAAGGATGCTAAATGGGCAATTATTTAGATGACTGTGGCAAGTATGTAGTGTGATCTTCCCTTACACTTAACATTATGTTAATAATGTAATATAATATTATGTAGTGATGTATCAAAGTTTGAAATCTTCAGCTCCAGTTGTCGACAATATATTACGTATGGTCATTACACAATTCCTAAAACAACAAACCCAACTTATGCAGGGTAAACTGACACTAACCAATAAAACACCTATCACGCTTTATGAAGTAAAGCAGATTTTCATGCCGAGGTCTACTTGATTTCTTAAACCAGCCGGACCTGAATTGTGTTCGTGATCTTCAAACACCTACTGGGTGTTTTATATTTCAGCCAAAGTATACAAAGTATAAGACTTGGTCTTATAAAAACAGAATCAAAAAGGTATTATGTATGTGCCAACACCTCACATAATACAGTTTAAACCAACATTCCACTTAAAAGTGGTATAAGTGCTTAACTGAAAATTAACAGAGCCTCGTAAAAAGAACTTAAAATAACAACTTACAATTCAAAAGAATGGCCTATCGTCATGTGAACTATCGTCATGCAGTCTGCTGCTCCTCTGTGAATTTACCAGTTACCAGTCTGAACTTGCTCTTCCACTTCAATATTTTCCATTCAGTTATGCTTTGTCATATTGGTTGTTTTGAAAGCAGCTGTGTTACTGCCCATTAATAAACACAACTATTGCACGTGGGTATCACACATATAACAGAAAGACGTTATTTTAAATTGGGAAGTCTATGCCATAGTCTTAGGACACACTTTGTTATTTCAGCAATGGTATAAAGACAATATATAACATGTTGTTGAGGACTGGACCCAAAATGTTCAAACTTGGATTCACTCCATAAATTTTTCTGCTGTTCTTTATTTCAACCTTTGTGGGATTTAGCGTATCTTAGCCTTTTCTAGCCTTCGCTGCTACTCTTTAAAAAAAAAAAGACCATTCCTGATCGAGGAATGTAGAAGGATCAACTTGGCATCCTAAAACACTGCCAAATCATTGTCACACATTTCTTATGTGTAAAGGGAGGTCACACTAAATACTTGCCCCCATAGCCTTTAGAGTCAAATTCAGATTTATATAGCGCTTTTTACGATGGAGCATTGTCTCAAAGCAGCTTTACAATATTATATTATCTTGAAAGGCCAGCCCTAAATTGAGCAAGCCTAGGGTGAGAGTGGAATGGAAAAACTCCCTGAATGTAGAAGGAAGAAACCTTGGGAGGAACCACACTCACAGTCTGCAGTCTGATATTCACTCAATCCTCTGCATTTTCGGTCTGTATTTGAATAAAGAGACTGAGAAATAATTTATCCCCATTCCTTCACTTTCTTATCAGCTTGATCCTGGACAGGGATTGGAAACCAGAAGGTCCAAGGTTCAAATCCACCTCCAAGCCATTACTGGTGGGTCCATGAGCAAGGACCCTTAACACACAATTGCTGGGATTGTAAGACTGTATCAGTTGCAAGTCTGTTAAATTATGTGAAAGTAATGTAAATTTCATTCACAGTCCCCTCCACAATCAGTGTCATCCTGTAAGGGATTAGTAAAAAGTGTTAGAAGAAATCCAGCTGCTGTTTAAACAGCTTAATCTCACACAGAAATGAAAACCCTTTAACTTAATTTAACCTTTAAAATCCACCTATACTTAAAGCAAATTCAATTTAAGTGCCTCATAAAGAAATTATTTCAAACCAAGGCTCTATAATTTGAATAGTAACAAAATGTAGCATCATTTGCCATTTATATGCAATATATGTCATATGTTTGTAGGCTTTATCAGAATGTCGGAACGTAGGAACATTTAAACAGCCACCTATATCCGTTTAGTATCTATCTATATCTATATATACACTGCTCACACAAACAGCTAAAAATGCCCACAAAGTTAGGGCAATTACTAAAAAGTTCACCTGATTAAATGGAACTGTGACAAACTGGCCTGGGTGAAGACCCAAATTTATTTTGCCCCACACAGTGAGGAGGAATCAACATCTGTCTGCCTCTCCCGTGAAACTAAACAGTCGTCATTATATGGGTCATCCAGCAGAACAGAGATCCAAAACATATGTCCAGATGGTTTACTGAACAGAAAATCAAGCTTCTGCAATCATCATCTCCTGATCTGAAGCCCCACAGAAAACGAACTAAAATGAGCTAAATATGGGATTCTGTAAATAGAAAAGCTCTCAAATCCCCTGTTCTATATTTTCCAACCTTATATGCCATTACAGGAGAAGACCAAGTGCTGTTTTATTGCCTGGGAGGCTGTACAAAGTATTAAATGAAAGAGTGTCAATCATTACTTCCTTATGAGAGATTCTTTTCTCAGACTAAATTTACTTAGTTTAAAACGTGCTATGCTGTTTCACCAAAAAGAGAATAGCCCTTTTTGCGCATCTTTATCAAAAGGTGCCAATACTTGTGTAGTGCACTACATATAGGAATTTTAACAATTAACAGTTCTTGGAAGTAAGAGTCAGCTGCTGAAAACAGCAATTCCTGAGGATCTGCATTTGACCTAGCCTTGCAAGGTAAAGTTTGTGTGCGTGTTGTTTGGGGTTGTGTTTATGGGGCTCTGTGATGGATTGGTGTCCCATTCAGGGAGGACTTTTGCCTGCAACAGGATAAATGGGGTCAAAAAAGGGGAAGCAAAGCAGATCTTTTAACAATAGGCATTACTGCAAATGTGGAGTCTAGACGTCAAATGGACAGGAAGAGGTATAAAGAAGCCTGAAGAGGTACAAGGCTCAAACGGGGAACCAATCCTTCTCTGGGTGAGCTCAGACAAATTCATAGGTTCTTAGGAATCCTTGTCTAGCCAGTTACATGAAAACTCAAACAAGAATTGCAAAACAGGTCAGTAAGCTGAAGTACACGTTACTCTAACAGTGTAAGCCAAAAATCTTCGGAATTCATTTCGGAATTCATAATCAATTGTTCTTGCTCTTCAAATAACAAGGATTTGTCCCTTTTTGGCTGGGATGTGGATAATTCAGAATAGCCTTGGTGTATGATATTAGTTTAATCAACAGGATTACACAGTAGTAAAAATGTATTTCTTTTTGAACAGGAGCATTTATTATATCCCTTTCCTAAAAGCAAAAAATACAAAAACTTTTTTTTGGATCAAATAGACTGCCGAGTTTCAAGAGTTCCTCGACTTCGTCCTGCTCAACAAGGGTTGTGATTTCAGTATGTATTCCATAGCATGAAGTAAATGTCAGTAGACAGTATGTTAAACTAGACTCTACCGTAATCAGAACATATCAGTTTCTCTACTCTAGCTTGAGAAACATTTTGTTGTCAAGGTACAGCAAGGAAAACGAACGACCAAAAATATCAGATATGTGCTATCAGGTCTTTTATTTCTCACAAAACATGTGTCAACAATTTTACACAGCATAGGAGCTGTCACACTGCATACCACCTTCAGGTCTGCATAGTAACAAAACAGTCCCCCTTACACCTCTCTGTTCTTTGGACTGTGGACTTTTGAAGAAGTGTGTAAGAAGCGTGTCATTTGAGCAAGTAAAATAACTATGTAGAATGTGTAATGCTAAATGGGACTAACTATAATATACACTTCGCATTGCTGGTAATGGTTTGGCAAGTTGATTAAAGTGTAAGCATAGCTGTCGGTAAGAATTAAGACTCGAGTGTGAACCTTCACCACACCGACCCAAACGGCCTCTTCTCTTGAGACTAATTCATTCCTTCAGGATGGCTTGTTCTGAATTGTCCGGCCTTGACGTTGACCTCAGCGGCAGTGAGATAAGATACAGGTCCTCTGTCTGTTGCCACGGCTCATTGGCAGGGGGAAAGATAAGGGAAGTGGAGAAGAATGAGTAGATTTCTTGAGCTGAGGTCTTTGTCACTGTGTTGATGACCCCAGGGAAAAGAGGATTTACATCTCAGACCACTGATGTTTGGTACTGGCTTATATTTTCTCCATGAGTGGGCGACTTGAATATCAGAGGGGATGAGATTGTTCATAGAAGTTGAGGTTCATGACAAGCCACAAGAATTTCCTGCTTTGCATTGCCGACATTCCAGCTTGGAGCGGAAAATGAAAAGCATCCTCTGTAGGTGGCGGGGTTGACCCAGGGTGAATCGAGACCTTGAACTAGATCAAAATAGCTCATAACAATAGTTAACCGAAATCTAGATGTACTTTCAAAAACCATGTGTACAAAAGCTGAAACAGCTTATTGGGAACAGCTGCCACGCCACTAGTTTTCATGACCGTAGGTTAAAAAAAAGATTCAGTTATTTTTAAGGAAAATGCTCTGAATTTTGGCAACCAAACGAATGCAGCCTGCATTGTTTTCCCCCAAGCTATGCCCCAAACACTCTGCATTGAAACATGACCGGTAGGCCTTGTATATGGAAGGATTTCGCCCGTCATGGTGATTGGTGGAAAAATTCTGCTGAGCCTCAGAAAACTTAGATTGTAAGCTCTTAGAATGTGAAATATGAATTGTCTAAACATTTTAAGACCCACTTACAGGCATGCAGTACTTAGAAAACGTTTTAGGCCACTATTAGATTAGCTGTTTTTATGGTGGTCATAGCATCATGACCACGCATGACATATTGTCAAAAAAGTCAAACTTAGTTTGGTCAAAAAACTATGGCTGCTACCCATCAAAAAAGTCCATTCCTAATGAAATTAATATTCTTGTTTTATACTGTATACACATTATTATATTCTAATAAAGGAGTTGAGAAATAGTTACACATGTAGTTATAATCTAATAGTGACCTTTGCACAGTACTGTACATGTAGCCCTGAAGGGTCTAAAATAAAGTTTTTTTATATTAACTATGCAAACACAGCATTGCCACCTGAAAAAGTACAGAAAGAGGTTATGTGAACATGCTTATATTAAAAAAACCTTCACACTGAGGCAGACACTTCCATGCCGCAGTTCTATATTAAACTGGATATATTAAAGGCCAAGAGTTATCTGGATATTCATACAACCTTCATACGTCCCTCAAACATACATACATCCGTCCCTCGTGTAGATTTTTATCTTTTTATGATGTTACCTTGTCAGTAAAATACAACAAATTCTAAAAGTAGCAGATAGCTCATGAGTTACCCTTGTCAGGAACAGATGGGTAGCTGATAACAACAGCGTCAGAGCACAGAGGCAAGAAAACAAACGTCCAAGGAAATTAGACGTCGGTATCGGACATGTTGAGCAACGTTATAAAAGCTTCTTTATTGGCTCTGTCAACTATTCAACTAGTATAGTCTCTCTAACAATCAAGAATTCTTAAGCAGAATGTCACATCTGATAACAAAGCAGGAATGTGTTACAAGCACGACAGAAGGAATTTAACAACAGCCCCAAGATTTTTTCATGGGATTTAATATTTTGCTGGTACATTATATTCTCTAACATAAACTATGTTTTATCATTCACCACTCTACTGTGTTCTGGACAAGAAATGGGCGCCCATAGTGTAGCAAAATTGAGTGAAACGATGCATCGCAAAGCAAAGATGTCAAGCCAGATATAGTTCTATATAACTCTTACAGTGGAGTATTATCTCAAAACAGCTTTACAATTTTATATTATCTTCTAATTAGAGATGACCGGATTTGGCTGGCTTTCAGTTAATCAGACGATCAGTCTCATGGTTATACATAGTTATTACACTTGCACTTGACAGCGACACAAAGACAGCCACACATGAAAACACACTGCTTTAACTAACATTAATTCACAATAAAATTCTGTTTTATACACAGTTCCATCTTCAAACTGTGTGTTGGTTTATTAGGCAGATCGGTGCTAACAGGCTGATGACAAGGCCGTGTTGGTTTATTTATTTATTTTTTTTTTTGCTCCAGTGTACACTAAAGAGTTTCTTCCTGTATAGCGCAATAACAGTGAGGGAGATGTGATATGGTGTTGTTTGGGATACAGCCATGTATTCAGCTTTCTAATTCCTCACAGTAAGTAAGTGCTGTTTTCAGTATGCATGATGAAAGTATAGAAGAACTCAAAAAATACTCAAAACAATAATAAGACATATAAAAGAGCATCACCTCACTGCAAATGTGGAATGTGATAAAAAAATTAATTCTTGAACTGTGCTGAAGGTGCAGAACCAGGCACAAGCCAGCATCTGCTGCCATCTTTATTCTTATGTTTCAAGTAAAAAAATAAAAATAAAAATAATAATCTATGTGCTGTCATTTCTAATGTTTGGACAATACTGTAAGCTAATATTCCAATATCTAAGGCCAATGCCAAATTAAGCAAGCATAGGAAGCACAGTGGAAAGTTGAATCTACTTGAACATTATAAAGACGAAACCTTGAGAGGACCAAAACGGGACCAAAAAGAGATCCATCCATCTTGGGCAACAATTCACAATGTGCAGCATGGAGATATACAATATTTAAGGAGTTCTGTTTATTACACAATCTGATGCAATTGCATTTTTTGAACACCAGAGGAAGCGATTATACGTCATGTTCCCATACACATTAATTGTAACAAGTACACACGCTTTAGATTTTACTTCTTCAGAAATAAAAAAAAAGTAATGTTTCACCTATTTTGACTGTTTCCAGTACTTACTTTAAACTGTTGTCGACTAAAGGTCCAAGAAAATATTCATATTTTTCATTTCTTTGGAAATAAAAAAAACATCATAAGAAAACAGAATCATGGTATCATGAATCGAATCAAATGGAAAGCAGTGTGTATGGTTACACCCACATGGTTACCTGATAGCGGCACACAAATGACCAGAACTAATGATAATATAGCGTATCAGGGTCAGGGTCGCAAGAGAGACGGTTTCTAACTGGTGGCACAGGGCACAAGGTAGGAACAATCCTAGACAGTCAATCCATTACAGGTTATACAAACAGTTACCTGAAATTGGTTTACTCCAGATAATAAGTTTGAGATTGAAATGAATTAGAATGTGTGTATTTATACTTTTCGTGTCATTTCGTCCTAACAAGGTCAGTGTGTGAAAAAGCCTTTAGGCAAAGCTGATGGGTTTCAGCACATATGTTCTCCAAGCTGCCAGCTACACTCTCATATGACAAAGGTAATACAATCACTTTACAAGAACTTTAGCCTGCTGTATTATGACGGGGTCTGAAAGGAAAGATGACAGAACAGGAGGGCATGCATAAGAATTTCCATGAATAAATAATAGCCAAATCCTATTTTAAAGAACAAGCAAGACTGAGTGAAATAATCTCTCAAAACCTGTCAGTACACTTCAGTTTGCTGTTGAAGGATATTTGAATTGCCGTACACTTCGCATTTCAGCAGTAGGCGCTAAAACAAGAAAAGCAATGACTAAGAAACTTCTGGAATAGGAAAACCTCTGTAAATCAGCGCTGCAATAAAAGGGAAACAGTTCACTCTGTCTCTGAAAGTCATCCTGGAAGCTCTGCACTATCCGTGTATTGGGATGCTTGAAGCAGTTTAATAACCAGGTCTTATTTTCATTTCAAACCAGTCACACTATCTCCCTGCACAGCTTGCGGTGGACTTTATGGATATCTCACGTTTTCCTCACATATACTCTTCATAAAGGCAGGAGAAACCCTTCCGGTCCTAAAAAGGATAAGCAGATAGTTGTCAAACAGTTAACTACCTATGCTGTGAGGAATCAGGAAATTTTAGGTTCTCCAAAAACAAGCGGACTGCCAAATACACATTTTTGTGTATACACATATTTGTGTATTTTTAATCCAATTAATAAGGCTATATAAATATTTGACTAAAGGATCATTCCTGGCTGTTTGAAGATCACTGTGATCCATAATTATTAGGACTATTTTAGGAACTGCCAGTCCATATCTCTATTCCGTACCATTCTCAGTAGGATGGCCAGAATTAGGTTAGCCAAGGTAAAAGTGGAAATCTGTCCTGAAAGCCGATGAGAAGAAAACCCCATTTCTAAACAGCTTAGGATAACGACCTAGCCCTGTTGGATTGCTCTTGGGAGGAATGAAACAGGCATATAAAGGTAACATTTAAAAAGTGACCCACGCAGCCCAGTGATAGGTGAGGATGGAGTGGCAGATGGAGGTATGCAGATTTCTAAAGTCTGGCTGTTATCACCAGCAGGTCATAGACAGCTTCTTTAAGAAGCTTAAAGTAAGACGCCCCAGTTGACAAGTAGGATGAAACTTGAATCGGTACAGACTGCTGTGACACCCAACTTCTGAAACAGAAATTAAGCCTTTAATCACCTTTTTCATACACACACACACACACACACACACACACACACACACACACACACACACACATACACAGACACAGACACACACACAGACACACACACAGACACACACACAAACACACACACATACACACACACA
>JAUZST010009880.1:0-12727 GCA_034779995.1 Parotocinclus haroldoi | reverse complement strand
TACAGGGTGTCCCATAAGTCCAGTATCATAGGGTTAATGTACAGGGTGTCCCATAAGTCCAGTATCATAGGGTTAATATACAGGATTTCCCATAAGTCCAACATCATAGGGTTAATGTGTAAGTTGTGTTATACGTGCAGCGCCATACAGTTATTATATAAAGTGACAACAATTTCAGCCTCTTAGGTCAATGTACAACCTCAAATTTGAGATAATGATGATGACTTGAGCAGGTTTGCATGTTCACCAGTAGAGGGCGGTCCGCTGTGCTCTTACACATACACAGTGTGTGTTTAGGAACAGAGGTGAGCTCTGTCTGAAGTCCAGGAACAGAACATACACCTCTCAGTGTCCATTGGCATTAGCATGTGTGTGTTTGTGTGTGTGTGTGTGTGTGTGTGTGTAAGAGAGACACTCCTTCTTGCCCGCCAAACAAACAATGTAGCGGAAATAGCAAGGATTTCTGGGATTTTTGCGGGGTACCAATTGGAAAGAGTGCAGTGGAGGGAACAAGGCACCACTGTGTGACGCTTCTCTCCAAGAGGCGAGGATAGATGAAGTGAGGTAAAGACGAGGGGAGGGAGGATCCAGAGGGAGGCTGAGAGGTACTGTGAGGTATGATAGGCTGAAGTACAGGGAGGGACTGCAAAAACTGCATCAGGACTCAGGGAGGCAGAAACGTTTGGTCAAGCTGAGAAAGAAATGCCACACTGCACAGACTGGTTACCAGTTATTGACTGGTATGACCTCTCCCCTATATCGAGAGTGTCTGTAGCACATTGAAGTGCACCAACAACAACTAGGAACGATGATAAAAAAAACCATGCTTACCAGGGTGCCAGTCCATCGCAGTGCACGGGCACACAAACATAGACACAGACTGCTCATTCCAATTCCTCAAAAAACCCCTGAAGACATGGGAAGAACATGCAAACTCAAAATGCCTCACATTTCACTGAGCACCAACCCAGAAACTGTGACTTCTGCTAACACAGACATGGTTTTTTGGGCTGTCTTAAGTCTGAAAACATGGGATATAAAAAAACCAGTCGGATTTTGGCTCCGTTTCAAACCTCAAAACTGCTTCGTTAGAATAATCCTGCCTCTTATCTGAATAACTCCACACATGGTTCAAGAACGGTTTGGATCCCAGGGACAGGTCAACCATGAAGTGGCCAATTTACCATCAGAATCCATAGTTGAACTGTGAACTTTATGGTCAAACTTTGAAAGGTCACATTAAAACTGTCAAGCACATTTTTGAGTACATTTGTCCTTGGATCTGTCGAAAATAAGAGCTAAGCAATGGAACTACTATGGTTTTGGTTGGACAAATCAATACTTTGGCCCCAGACTCAGCGGACAGAAGATCTGCGTGGATTCAGTTTATTGAGCTTATTTTCTTGGCAGCAGTCCCAGATAAAATGCACTGTGACATGTCATAGTAAAACTGTAAATTGCTCGACAGTTTTAATGTGAACTTTCACAGTTTGACCATACATTTAACACTCCGACTATGAATTTTTGATGGTAATTTGGCCACTTCAAGGTTCCACTGTTAAGTTTCAAAGTACAACTGTAAACTTGGTTGGTTATTAACTGACCATAAGTTATTTCACTGCTCTACTATGGATTCTGACAGTAATTTGGTCACTTCATGGCTCTACCGTCAAATTTCACAGTACTTTTTTCCTGAGGTGGCGGACAGTACCGAAGTAAATACACTGTACTTTGTTTCTATACTTAAGTAGTTTATTCATGTATCTTTACTTTACTGAGGTAGTCCTCCTTCGGGTTGCATTTTACTTGCACTGTACTACATTTCAAAATCAAATATCTTAACAATTTCCCCCACTACATTAAGTAAGAAACAAGCACACCGATCAGGATACACTTTGTTTTGCTCTTGTTTTGACTAATCTTCTTGGACTAATCAGTGACATTCTGTTAAAAGACTGGTGTACTAATAGTAACACTATGTTTATTACTATATTATACACTATATACTATATTATATAGTATTTTCATTGTAAAAATGAGTTGATTAAGCAAGAGTCTTGTTTCAAAAATGAAAACAGAGACGTTAGAGCCATAATAAATCATTACGTTTCAGATACAACAAGTACATTTGAAGGCAAATACTTTTTCACTTTTAATAAGGCAGATGACTAAATAGAGGACTTTTTTCTTTTACTGGAGTCCTATTTTATCTTGATTATTACTTTTTTTGTACTTTATCCACCACTGTATCTCAGACATTCAGCTGTATCCTGCAGGCATGAGCTAATCCATCGTGAGCTAAGATAATGCACTTCGTAAGTCAAATAGCTTGTAGGTAGTTAGATCATTTTATGAATGTAAGTAGCACTGTAAACGCTACATCGTTTATTATTAACGTGTAAACTTTATACACATTTACTCAAGTCACATGTGGATGGAATCGAATGCGTATGAGTCGATTCTGTGATTCAAGGCTCTAAGAACTAGGATTCGATTCCTTAAATAAGAGCTGAATCGCTTTACAGGGCGTATACTGAAGTTAGTTTAGCAGCCTAAGGTCTTAGATAAAGCTTAAATGAGCTACTACAACAAATGAATTAAGTCTTTGTAATGTCACAGACATTTCATTAAGTCCCCAAGAAAAGGGGTGTAATGCTTCACCTTTAAATCTGCCTGTGTTTTGAGTTCATACAATTTGACTACTGAGCCTATGGTACGCAAACTTAAGCAGGCATTAAAAAAAGGAAATAAAGTACAGCTTTTTAGGCATGCAGGTCAGTGTGTGATGTCTTATACCAGCGGAACAAGGTGTCTGCATTTCAGAAACTACGTTCCGTTCGTGTCCTTTTAAGTTTGGAGGCTCCACATTACAGCAGGTGCAGTCTGTGATTGTTCTTATGTTTCCTCTGTCCCATTTCTGTCTATTCAAACTGCAGCTTGATAAGATAATGTCTTTCTATCTCCAGTATAATTAGTGCATAATTGGAGAAGATTAACACTCATAGAGCACAAAGGGCGGAGCGCTACCAGAATGCAAGGTAGACCTAGTCTAGGTTGTGAGGGTATGTATTACCAGTGGCTGTGCCAAACCCAATTTCCCCCTGTGATTTATTACCAGCTGACACACAGCACATTGTGGGGAGATATGAGCGTGTCTGAAGTGATTGTTCCTGGCAGTCGAACTTCTCATTTACTCCCAGATGCGCAAACAGAGCCGGGTTTCACACCAAACACATCATCAGACCTGCACCAATTTCAACAACCTTTAAAGAAGCAGCCGGTCCAAAAATGATAGCTAGACAATTTACTCCAGATGTAGTCAATCAGCCAACACATGTTTGATGCCTCAAGTTTGCGTCTTTGGTTTTGCGTCTAAGCCACAAGTGTAATTATATAGCTGCGATTGTAGCGACCAGTTTAGCATCATGTGAACTGCAGGCATCACACACTCACCTCAAAAGACCTCCTCTGGCTCTGTAAAGAGCAGAATAAATAAATATATTAAAATGTAGTTGCTTGCTCTACAGGAACTCTGTCACTGTCCCATAACTTATGATTCCAAATGCATTCTATGGTAATCTGATCACTTCTGCCTGACTGTTTATTCCAAGGTGCTACTGGAGATCATTCCTGCTGGCGGTTATTCAGCCCTTTAATAATTCCTACTAGTTTTATTCTACAAGACTGTGGTAGCCTAGCACTCAAGGGACTGGACTATGGAACAGGAAATCAAGGGTGCGAATAACACCTACGCCATTCTGCCACTTTTATGTCCTTGAGCAACGCCCTTAATTTACAGTTGCTTGGATTGTAAGACTGTATCACATGGATGAGGGTCCATATATCTATCTATCTATCCATCCATCCATCCATCCAAGTATGATTCAACCCTAGACGGAGTGCCAATCCACTGGAGTGGATGAAACCACACTCTTTCACTCACTCAATCAAAATGGGACACTTGGAGACAGCACATGACAGTGGAGTGTTTCTCTGGGAACACTGGCTAATTCATTCATTCAGTTTCTTAGCCCATTGCCATTAACATAGGAACAACCCTAGACAGGGTGCCAGTCCATTGTAGGGCACATACACTCATACACTAGGGCTACTGTAGCGTAATCAATTAACCTAAAGCATGCGTTTGAACTGTAACGTGGCGAAGACCTTGGGATTAAACCCAGCACCCTCTCGCTGTGAGATGACAGTACTACCCAACTAGCCAGAATGCTGCGTCCTTGCTCCTGGTTTGAACAGCCATTGATGCTGATGAAACGTTAAATAAGACAAATTTTTTTAAACTCCCTCTCCGGAATCATGTGACTCGTTAGTGTTGCAAGGGCTCAGGTGTGAAATGGAGAGCAGGTGGGTTAAATTTGGTATTATTGCTTTCACACTCTCGGAGTTCAACATGGCACCTCGTGGCAAAGAAATCTGGGAGGATCTGAAAAAAAGAATTGTTGCTCGACAAAAAGATGGTCTAGGCTTAACAGGACAGCTTCCACTCAGAACAGGCCTCGCCATGGTCCACCAATAAGGTTCAGTGCACTTGCTCAGCATCATATCCAGAGGCTGGCTTTTGAAAATGGAGATAGGAGTGCTGCCATTGCTGCATTGCTGCAGGGGTTAAGGGGTGGGGGGTCAGCCTGTCAGTGGTCAGACCAGACACCACTCACCGTATCAAACTGATCTGCATGGCTGTCGTTCCAGAGGGAAGCCTTTTCTAAAGAAGATGCACAAGAAAGATCACAAACAATTTGCTGAAGACAAGCAGACAAAGGACATGGATCACTGAAAGCACATGCTGCTGATGAAAAAAAAAAAATTATTTGGTTCAGATGGTGTCAAGCGTGTGCGGTGGCAACCTGGTGAGGAGTACAAAGACAAGTGGGTCTTGCCTACGGTCGTCAAGTATGGTGGCGGGGATGTCGTGGTTTGGGGCTGTATGAGTGCTGCTGGCTGCGTGGAGCTACAGTTCACTGAGGGAACCATGAATAACAACAGCGTGATCCCCTCCCTTCAGAAACCGGGCCGCAGGGGAGAATTCCAACATGATAACGACCCCAAACACACCACCAAGACGACCACTACCTTTCTAAAGAACCTGAGGGTAAAGGTCAAGCATGTCTCCAGACCCCCTTTTCTTTTACTGGAGCAGCTCATATAGGGCAGAAATCTGAATGAGTCTCTTTATTCCTTCTGCTTATCCTGATAAGGAAATGACCATAGGTAAGGTTAGATACCCTATGTGTACCATGTTCCCTTCCCTGTGACTCATGATATTACCAATATCTATCTATGGATATTGCATAATTTCATGCACATGTTAGCAATGGGTGTGGCCGACATATCCTAAGCCACTAATTAAAAGCTGGACCCATATAATTTTAATATGGCTGACCACTAAAAGTAGCTCTTTTTTTTTTTTTTGAGGGGGGGGGAATCCAGTAACAGCAGCTGGTTTGTTTCAATCTGGATTTGATCTGTAATATGTATGCTGGAAATCGGAATGATTCGTGGTTTGGTGGGACGGCGGGGTGGGTGAAGAGTGAGAGTGAAGGAAGAGGGGCAGACTGTTTGGGGCGTCAATACTGGTTCAGGTTCAGTTAAAAGAGAACCAAATTCCTAATTCCTCCCTCCATGTGTCTCATTCTGTAGCTGGACTCATTTTTCTTTCTGATTTCCTCTGGGTTTGGAACAGAATGTACTCTCATGCTCTGTATTTCTCCGTGTGCCTCACTCTTTCTCTCTCACACCCATATACACACGTCCATAATTAAACCCTGCTGACTGTGGATGGTACTGAATGTGAATGACGAAGTAGGCAAAGCCAAGTTTGGTTATGTGCACTTGTGTATCTGTATTGTTGTAAGATGTGGCGGAACAGATGTCTTCAGTTCATCTCTTATTCTGAACATTCACTAATTGAAATTCATCTGTCTCGCTGTGTCTTCTTCTCTTTCTCTGTCTGTATGTCTCGCTCTATTTCACTGTCTGTCTGTCTGTCTCTCTTTTTCTCTGTCTGACTGTTTCTCTCTCTCCATATTTCTCTGTCTGTCTAAAATGGTTAGTAATGACAGCCAACCAAAAGGAAAACAGGACCTGAACCTCCAGGACAGGGGCTGCAGTTAGCTTAGCAGCTATGCTAGTGCTCTGATTTCATTAATATCCATTACTCACTAAATTCCACGATTTTCAGCACTTTATTATATACGTTTTGTGTTAATGATTTTGTATAACTGTAGGTTCATTGAAGTGTTAATGTGTAAGAGGTTCCTCTATGATCCAGTACAGATCATATTAAACTCATCATTTCTCCATCATAAATCAGGAAACTCCTGTATAATAAAACTACATTCATTAATACATACAATAACTTATACAGGGGGGATTTTCAGAAGACCTGGAACGGATTCAATTAACATTACTCTGAATATGAATAATGTAGAGAATATACTTTTTGACATGATTTAATCAGGTAAACTCCCCATCAGATATTTCCCTCGGATCTGGTCGGAGTAACGTCATGCAGACAGGAAGTGATGGCCCAAACTTTGTCTAATGGATTCCAGTGAAACAGTGATCTCAGGTTCAGTAAGAGTGGCGGTGCCACACTTAAAGTCACTCCTCTTTATCCTGTGACTAATTCCACTGTGACCACGTGCTTGATTTCGTGCGATGGGTGTGGCTGCAACGGCTCCATATTTAAAATGCTCCAATTATGTCATGCTGTCACATGCAGTGCCTACATTGTGTACACACTGCTCACAAAAACGAGGGGATATTTCAAAATGAATAGGAAGCAATTAAAAGAAGAAGGATTTGATTTTATTTCATTGAGCAAGATCATCAGAAAAGCAAATGAAAAGCCATGGAAAGTTTGTTTGATTACGCACATGAGATACAAACTCAGTCACGGTGATTGAGTAGCGAGTGATATATTTATGGGGTGACCAGAAACTTGTCACACTGGACGAGAGCGCCCCCATATTGACTGTTCAGTAGGGTGCGTGGTCACCCAGTGATGGGACATGGACAGGATCACATTGTCATTTTGAAGCAGTGTGTAGAGATACATAGGAAAAAACAAACTACTAAATCACTTCCACTCTAATTAGAAGCTGTTAGAGGAACAAGAAATCAACCATGCATCTTTGCAAACAAACATTCTCTTTCAAACTAAATGATGTGCAGAGCTGCGGCTTTAGCGCTCAGAAGTATGAATCGATCAGCCTTAACTTCTCTCCCCTTATGAGTCCTAACTGTCCAGTCTCTACTTTTTGATTGAATCTTTAAAAGCATTTGTATCTCATATGGACTACATAATTGTATATTTCCCTTCCAGTCATGCAGACGCTCCCTTGTTCGGTTTGCATCACCACAGACCCCGCACCTGGAAAGTGGAAACCCTTGGCAAAGCCGAACTCCAGACGAAGCAGAGAGATAATTCATTAGGCCAAGAGACAACACAGAGTCAGCTGCTATCAATAATCATATTATTCATGTAGGACTGTGATGGCCTAGTGGCTAAGCTTCTTGGCTAAGTATCTGAAGGTCCAGGGTTCCAATCACACCAAGATGTCACTGTTGGGTCAATGGACAAGGTCCTTATCCATGAACTCTTTTGATTGAAAGGTGATATTTGGTGTAAGTTAAGCCAGAGGCTCTGCTCAGAATCGAACAGGATCTGGACGGGACTGTATCTGACCGCTTTGCCAGCCGAAAGGGTGCCAGGTTAACCAGCATCACGATGAATGAGTGGTATGAATGTTTGCCGTTCCGCTGTAGAGCAAAAAAAAATAAGGAGTAACAAAGTGTAGATAATACAGCCTTAAATCCTTGCATATATGAAAGAGTGAAAAACCCGAAGCTAAGGAAGCCTGTCACAGGGCGCTATTTGGTTTAAGAAATCTCGCCTTCCTTCCTCCGAGTACTTCAGTTTGCTCTCACTGAGGTGATTTGGCTTCACTCAATTGCCCCTGGATGTGTGAGTGATGCCAGATGGACTCTGGACACTGTTCAGGCTCCAGAATAAGCAGATCCTGTCGAGAATGAATGAATGAACGCTCTGAACCGTCAGTGCTTTTTCTAATAAATGTTCATCCACATTGCGTACTGGGATACGCAAGTCGTTTAGGTTCCTGCGTGAAACGCAACAGCATGTGCTATGTTAGATCCTAATTCTGTGTTCCCTTTCTTTCCCGTCTCTACTCGGAAATGTTTGGTTTCCTGCTAAGTCGTTGCTGTTTTTCTTGAAAGTCAACAGCCAACTGTTTGATCTGCACTTTAGATTCCTGTATAGACCAACACCCTTTTCCTGCTCACTCCATCACGGCTCCACCCTCGCGATTGCTGAGCAGGGAAACTGCATGTGATCAATTATGTTTAATATTAAAACATTGCAATGAAACATCTGTAATAACAGCAAAGGACAACAAGTACAAACAAGGCAACCATCGTCCTTCACTAAAAACAGACTGCACGGAAAGTCACGTTAATATCGAAACGTTTGAACTGGAATAATACCAGACAAAACCATCATCGCCCAAAGACTGGGATATAATTGAAATGCATGAAGCGTGGGATTGGAAAAAGCTACGTTAATAGTATCGCATTTGGTCAACAAAGCAAAAATAGTTTCACAGCTCCAGGCTCGCATCACCTACACACACAGTACAACAATCAATCATGATGTTTTAGCCCTGCTTATCCTGATCAGGGTCATGGGTCATCAGAGTTCTGGAGCCTATCTGGAGTTCACTAGGCAAACCGTCCAAAAAGGTCAGGATAGAAAAATATCATGGGTTTTCACAGGAAAATGATCCAGTATTACATATGGCAAGTTAGCTTATCTACTTATATCTAAGGGCAATCCCAAATTGAATACGCAAGGTGTTAGTTTGAAGATAAAATTAGTTTTTAATCAGACAATCAGGTGTGAGTGCATGTCCTGTTATATTTATCAAAGAAAATATTCACAAAATGTTTGTGGAAGTTTGTTTGTTTGTTAATTTGGTTTAATTAATGTCACTACCGGTGACCATTTCAGCGACACACAGTGTTATATTAGGACTAGTTACTGTATGTACACACAGCTTGTTCGGAGAAGACGAGGTGATAGCTACCACCAGTCTTGTCTCATGCCAACTGTAAAGCATCCTGAAACCGTTCATGTGTGGGGTTGCTTTTCAGCCAAGGGAATCAGCTCTCTCTCACAGTCGTGCCTAAAAACACAGCCATGAATAAAGAATGGCACCAGAATGTCCTACGAGAGCAACTTCTCCCAACCATCCAAGAGGAGTTTGGTGATCAACAATGCCTTTTCCAGCATGATGGAGCACCTTGCCATAAAGCAAAGGGGATAACTACATGGCTCAGGGAACAAAACATAAAGATTTTGGGTCCATGGCCTGGAAACTCCCCAGATCTTAATCCCATTGAGAACTTGTGGTCATCATCAACGTAGCCCAGGTATGTGACGGTTCTCCTTGAGCCTTTGGAGGACCTGACAAACCTGGGCAATGTGGGTGCAGAGGTCAGGGGAGAAGATCAGAATATCATCCAGGTATGCCACCAGAAATCATCCGAGCATGTCCCAAAGCATGTCATTTATAAAGGCATTGATAAAAGCGGGGGCATTTGCCTTGTGGGGACGCCCTCACTGTAGATCTGGTCGAGGTCCTGGTAGTCATGTGGTACATTAAGAGGTAATGTAAAATCCAGGGTACCTGGAAGGATGGCATTGAGCTGGGTAGAGGATAACTGAAGACAGTTTTGGTGACAGAAGGAGAACAATTGAATCAGTTCCCTTGACGTCCATGAGATGATGGGGTCATGTCGACGTAGCCAGGGTAGGCCCAAGATGATCGGGAGAGTGAGTTCTGGCATGGGGGGGAACGTTATGGATTCCGCATGGGTGGCACTTGAGATCCTGGTAAGTGTCGCTGTGTGACGGGTAAGGGGACCCGACCCCAAGGGTTGGCCATCTGCTGCTGTAACCAGATGTCTCGTAGAGAGGTCGGAACAGGGGATTTTCTTACCGATGACGTTCCCTTGAGCCCCCCGAGTTGAGCAGCGCTGAGAGAGTTTCATCAGGAAGGTGGAGAATCATGGGTAACGTGAAAGAGGCAGATGCATGAGCCATACTCACCCGGGGCGCACGTGTGGAGGGATCCACAAGTGGTGTGGTGGACCTTCGAGGTGGAGCCTGGTCGCAGTCGGGACGACGATGTTCCGGTGAGCCGCAATAGGCGCAGAGACCCATCATATAGCGACGGTGGTGCTCATGGTCAGGCAGGTGGGTGCGACCTAGTTCCATGGGTTGGCTGTGGTACGAGGTTCAAGTGCGCCTGAGAGAGCTTGTTGACAAAGGCAAAAGCCAGGATCTGTTCTGACGCAAAACACATTCCTTAGCTTCTGGGCCCTGTTGGGACCAGACGGCGGTGGCCCATTCCAGCACTGGACCGGCAGGCAGAGAAAAAATAAGCGCGATCCACACCACATCAAAGTCAGGCGGGGAATGTGTAAAATAGAGCTCACACTGTAACAGAAAGCCTCTACATTAATCAGGATTTCCATCATAGTTTTCAAGAAGAGCTACCTTGTAAGGTGAATGCCGTGGAGGGCTGGCAGGGAGCAAAACTTCAGCCGCGGGTGGCGGAGAGCTCACAGAGGAATGAAGCTGTGACACCCGCTGCGAAAGCTGTTCCACTGTAGGGAGCACAGAGCACAGCGTCTCCTGGGTGGACATGAGATGCTGCATAGCGCCAACTACTTTCCCAAGTTGGCCGCGCAGCTCGGCAAGCTGGCCCCCAATGGACAGAGGGGGGATTAGAGATGTGTCTGCCTCCGCTGGTTCCATGTCGTGGCTAAGTCTTCTGTAACGTCTGGCGGAACCAGACGCAGCGACAAATGAGACAAATATTGGCGTTTTATAAACTACTGGCAGGCAAAAAACAGTTTCAAAAGGCAGTCCAGGGTCAAACACAGTGGGCAAATGGATCAGCGAACATACCAGAGGGATGAGACAAAAATCGAAGTCGGCAGGCAGAAGAAACTGTCGGAATCACGGTAAGACAGCAGTATAAAAATCACGGAGATGAACTGAGGTGCTGGGAATTATTATGAGCATGAGAACTAATGAGGGAAAGGTGTGCATGATTAGTAGGATGGTGATGAGGAGCGCGTGATATGCTGGGTGTGATCACCTGAACAGTCCATGTGTGTGACAGCACTCAAACTCAAATTCTGCACTAATTGTAGTTTATGTGGAGATTTACTAGAACATCCCGTGAGTAAAGTGTTACAGTAATCCAATCTCGAGGTTAGAAATGCATGAACCAGTTTTTCAGCATCTTGAAAGGAAAGGATATTTCTAAGGTGAGCAATGTTAGGCAACTATAAGAAAGCAATTCTTGTGTTATATGTACGTCAATGGAGAGATCTGAATCAAATGTAACACTTACGTTTTTTACAGTTGGACTTGGCATTGCAGCCAGTCGGTCTTTTGCAATCTTGGGTCTGACCTATAGAACCTCAGTTTTATCCGAGTTAAGCCAAAGGAAATTAAACATCTAATTTTGTACTTCCTTAACACAATTCTCTATTTTATTGATTGTAAGGCCGTCATTTGGATCAGCTGATATGTACATCTGCCTATCATCTGCATAGCAGTGAAAATGTCACTACTCACGCCTGTAGCGCGCTCAAGCTCACGCTCACTTCCCTGATGATCGTTAATGCATTTGCCAGGAAATATCCCTGTTTGGGATATTGTCTGATCACGGATTTTCCTATTTTATTTTCTGTACACTGGGGAGCCTTTTGCTCCACCTTTTGCATTTTCCTTCGTCCTTTTACGTCGGTCGTTCCTCGATCCCGCATCTCTGGGTCCGCCTTCCAGTTCCGTAACAATGCTTACGAATAATTGAGCCTGAAGATAGCATGAACAGGGAGAATAACAGTGGCGCCATACACAGACCCCTGAGGGACACCACACTTTACTTTTGAGAGCTTAGAGCATTGATTATTTACAAAAACAAACTGGCACCGGTTGGCCAGATAGGATTTAAACCAAGAAAGTTCCAGTCCCTTAATACCTATAGTGTTTTCTAGCCTATGCAGTAAGATCTCATGTCATCTATAGTGTCAAATGCTGCACGTAAATCTAATAGGACAAGAAAAGAAATACGTCTATTAGCTGATGATATTAAAAGATCATTAAGTACCCTAATTAGTGCTGTTTCATTACTATGATGAGGCCTGAATCCTGACTGAAATGTTTAAAAAACACCATTACTTTACAGGTAACTACAGAGCTGCTGATAAACAGCTCTTTCTAACATTTTGGAGAGGAAAGGTAGATTTGAGATTGGTCTATAATCACACAAGGGTCAAGATTGGCTTTTTTAATCAGGGGTTTTATTACCGCGCATTTAAAGGATTTTGACACATAATCAAAGGTAAGGGATTAGTTTATGATAACAAGTAATGGTTCTATAATACTAGGTATTAATTCTTTGAGTAAACATGTAGGTATTTAATCTAATAAACATGTTGCTGACCTAGACGAGCTGATCAGTGAGGACAATTCAGTGTTAGATAGATAGATTCAACTTTGTCACTACTTAGTACAAGTACAAGGCAACGAAATGTAGCTAGCATCTACAAGGCGTGCAAATAGTAGCATTGTGCAAATAAAAGAAACAGAATGCAAATAATATATATA
>JAUZST010009879.1:0-12728 GCA_034779995.1 Parotocinclus haroldoi | reverse complement strand
TTGAATTCCAGGTTGTGAGGTAACAAAATGTGAAAAATGTAAAGGGGGGTGAATACTTTCGCAAGGCACTGTATTAGATTCATGCTGTCAGCCGTGCATGAAATAAATGAAATAATTCAAAGCATCTGCAAATATCAAAGTAAATGTAAGAAAGCCAAAATGCTGTACCCTAGGATGGACCACCCATTTACAATCTAATCATAGTAGACATTCTGGTTCATGCATTCATTGGAAAGTAATTAACTATTATAGAATATTTTCTGTGACTCACATGGCCTACTGTACATTAACCCTATTATGAACAGTCACAAATTTAAATCATGTAATATTTAAACAGGATGAAAAGCATATGTTTTATTATACAAAGATTGACAAGCTATTACTGTCCCTCATAATACTTTATGTAATTTGCCACATCTTATTTGTCCCATGTTGTATGTATAAAGATTATTACGCTGCATCTATGAAACATCCTTGGGCTTTAAAATTGATCCTAACTTTACCCTTATTTCCAAAAATGTGCTGCACATAAGTTCAATGAAAATAAATGACATGATGCCCAAGGCTAATTTTCCTTTCTACATTTTATGGAGATGTAGAGGCTCAGTGAGGTGGTGTGCAAATTTGGCACGTGTACAGAGGAACCTAATTAAAAGTCCATCAGTTCCATGCACAAAGCCACTTCTGCTACAGCATTTGCATTCTAACATCTTAATCACTATAACACTTGGCAAAGAGCCATGAATTACTCATTTAGCACAAACAAGGCATACAATTTGTGTACAAAGCACATAGATAAAGAGCACAGACATAAGACTCATGCTATTAGACAAAAATAAATTATTACAAATGCAGCTGAATAACCAAGAACATTTTAGTGTTTGAGGTTTGTCCTTTGGTAAAAATCTAATTAATTTGGCTAACAGCTATACATAATCGAGATTTATTGTACTTAGGTTTGTAGACTTATTTGGTGGTTTGCTTGTGCAAATCATGCAGACTTTAATGTGTTTTATAAACTGTGAATGTTACAGGCAATACTTACTTAGTGTTGAAAGCCTGAGCTCACTAGCACAAGAACTAAGTACAATAAATATATATCATTTAGGTACCCTTATCCAGAGTGTCTTATAATGTAACAAAGCACAAATTAAGCAACTGCAGTTTGCGTACCTTACTCAGAGGTCAAAAGTAGCAGCTTGGCATTAATTAACTCTGGGCTTTCCTGGTCCCTAATCATGTACCTTAGTGGCTGTGTGACCACAGTCCAGTGGTTAAGGTTCCAGGTCCAGCACCAAAGTTTTAGTTCATGTTTATCGCTAGCAAAATCTAATGTTACTTGGAGGTGGGGCTATACGAACTCACAAAAAATGTTCTGTTATGCTGCCATAAATACACAAGCACAAACAAATTCTTATTTAGCTTTTTAATGTTTTGGTCCTGATTAGATACATAACATTCATGCATTCAGTGTCTTATCTGCTTAATCTAATTCATGACAATGGCCAATTAAATTGTGTCATAATGGTTTTACTGGAACTTACATCATAAACTGAAATGTCAAATTCAACATTAGTGGAATACTCTTTTTAAAAGTATTTGAGCTGGTTCACAATTTAAAACATAATTTCATTATTTCTCAAAATGTTGAGTAACTCAAAAAACTGTGATACACTTTCAATATGACAATATTGCTGACATAGTTAATTGAATGGATTTGAAGGTATGGTTTGTGTATAGCCACTATATAAAAACCAATTGCTTGTTAATGTACAAACACTAATTACAAAAAAATGAGACGGCATGGCAAATTTTAAAAAATCCCTTACAATTACTTTTTGGTCTTCGGTTTAATTTTTTGGTCAACTTTATTTCATTTGTAAATAAGCATATATTCCTACATTTCAGGTCTGTAGCATATTCCAATAAAGTAATATGATCATATACAATATAATAATATAATATATATACAATAGCAGTATAAACTAGAAAATTCAGCTCCTGAAGGAACTGCGAATGTCTGTTCACACAGCACACTTCTCCGGACATTTCAGCGTTTGTCCTGTGTCAATATGTCAAAAGCTGTGGGAGGAGAGACCAACAGAAAATTGGGTGGAATAATAAGAGATAATAGATAATTAATTAAATATAAATTATAACGAATTATTAAAGAACAATGATGGGCAGATAATCTCAAGTTTGTCAGGAAATCTATGCGAAAATTACTAAAATGTATAAAACGAATGTTACTCAAAGAAAGATATATTTCTACCTCTATAGTGCATACACAGTTCAAGGAATTGGGCGGAATTTTAGTATGTGAGGGCCGAGGGGACAAGCTTAAGCTGAATGCCTGTGATCTTTGATCCTTCAAACAGCAATGCAACAAAAAAACATTACTCGTCAATAGCAATAGCTAATATAGCCATATGAGCAAGGGATAAATTTGGCAAACCTTTGTCAAGCACCACAATATAAAGATGCATTCACAAATGATTACTGAACTTACTGATTACTTACTGATTACTGATTCTGAATTTCTCTCTTTCCATTTGCTGATCGTCTTCCATCACCCTGTCGTTCTTGGATTACCCTGGTTACAACTCCATGATCCATGTATTTCCTGGAGGACACGTGATATCATATCTTGGTCCGATCACTGTCTAAAGCAATGCTTTCGGCTGCAAAACCTCCAGATCTAAGTCACATTCATAAAAAGCCTGGACACACAGGCCTGCACTTAGAACCTGCAAGAATACAAAGACCTCCAAAAAATGTTCAGCAAAACCATCAATCTGCAATCTTCCACCTCATCGCCACTATGACTCCGTTCTGGATCTCCTGGCCAGCTGTTCATCGCCTCAAGGTAGGACAGAGAAAAATAAACGAATCAATGAAGCCTTGTCACAGGAATACATTTGCCCCCCTACGCACGTTCCTTCTCTAGAACCAATTATATCAAACTTGAAAAATGTTCCATGTGGTTATGAGGCAACCTGGATGTACTGCCAAATTCTCGGAAACGGCTTTGGGGACAGACTATGGTAGAGAAATGAACATCTAATCATGGGAAACAGCTCTGGTGGACGTGCTGATTGAATGCTCCCTCAAAACTTGTGACATCTGTGGCATTGTGCTGTGTGATAAAACTGCACATTTTGTGTCCAGCTTAAGGTACACCTGTGGAATAATTGTACTATCTAGCATCAGATGATTTTGATATGCCACACCTTTGAGGTGGATGGATTATCTTGGCAAAGAAAAAGGTTGTATGGTTGTGACATTCAGCTTCAGCACTGTCTAGTTTACAGAATAAATGACCAACTGTAGCAAATACATGAATTGTAGAAACAATGGATCCTGGAGAGGGTCATGGAATATCTAGCGCCTAACCGGCAGCATTGAGTACAAAGCAGGAACAACCAGGCTGCCAATCTATCATAGGCTTTTACACTCGCACACTCATAAATACTAGAGGCACTTTACAACAACCAATTAACTTAATACATGTATCTGGGAGGAAAACAGAATACCTGAAGGAAATCCACATGGACGTGGGGAAGACAAGCAGACTCCACACAAAAAGGACCAAGACTTATCCACCTGGAAATTGATGATGGGACATTTTCTCTTTGAGGTGACAGTGCCTCCCACTGAGCCACTGCGCCACCAAAATTTGTTTAAGCAATCATTAACGTTTCAGCATGAGATACAAAGATTCACAGGCAATGTTTTATTGATGGTAATTGTATATTTTGGCAGAAATACTGCACATAAATCACAGATGTGAACCAGTGAGTAGTATTTACTTAATTCCTTGACAAATGTGAAAGAGAAGCCTTTTGAAGAATTCACTGCTTTTCTTCCCACGACTAAGGTTAGTTTTTGTTATGAGGCTTACCTCAAGCTCCCGGTCTGCTTGTGGCTCGCCCCGGTAGCCGTTACAGAGTGTCCGGTGACGCCGTTTATATGCTTTAGTTTAATTGACAACGTGGTGACGAACACCTGGGGCTCCTGTTACTTAAAGATGAGCCTCAGTCCTGTTCGGGGCCACGTCGTAACACGCAGTACACTCTGTCTTCCGCTTGTTATGTGACTTGGTACGTGACTTTTTCCCTTTTTTAGTTTTTGTATATTGGAGAGCCTTTTGCTCTGCCTCTTTTATTATTTCCCCATTACTGTTATACGTCGTTGGGCCCCTTCTTTCCTAGCTCTATCATAACAGTCTTAGGCTCTGAGACTGCTAAATTATCCAAAACCAGTGGAGCAAAAACTACAAAAGAACCTCAAACATTCACACACATTGTTTATTTCGTTTTAGTTTCTTTTGTCTTTTTATTGTGAAATTTACCAGGAGAAAATGCAAGCCATCCTAAAATTACTGCTCTTTTCTCTATAAATAATCAGCACCAGAGTACTTGTTCACAGGGTTTATAAGCTGTAAGTGTGAGTTGCTATCACTATGGAAGATTTGACAGGTAGAACCAGTCTTGAACCTTCATTTCTGGCCATACAAATCAAAGCCAAAAATAAGGTAAATGCCCATAGTCACATCCTACTAGGACTTTATCGGGCAGTCCTCTTTCCTTTCTTGATGTGGCCTACAATTTGTGTTCACTTATCAGTTATTTTGTCACAGAAAATCTGTCACCAAATGCTGTCACATCCACACGTGGGAAACAAACACTTTTCAAGACCAGCATGCCATCTGTGAAATGCTGATGACGTGTTCCAATTCACAATACATTTATTCCAATTTTCTTTTTATTCTAATAATGGACACAGGCCTGTCAAATATGGCTACAATTATCACCTTATGGAATACATTTCCAAATAGCACTAGATCTTCACAAATCAAGCTTACATAAACACCACATCCCTTACCTCCTGTGTCACAGTCAGACCTTTAGACAGCAACTTTTGGTTTGGATATTCAGTGGGCTACATAAGTACAGAATGTCCACCCAGGAAAAAATGTACTGTGAAATTGTATAGTAAAACTGTACACTGGTTGTGAACTTTTACAGTTTGACCATTAAGTTCACAGTTCTTTGATGGTAATTTGGCCACTTCATGGTTCCACTGTCAAAGTTCATAGTACAACTGTAAACTTGGCTGATTATGAATTGACCATAAATTATTATTATTAATTAGTAAATTTTTTTCTTGTGCAGGGTCAGATAGCAGTGGCTGTATGAAGAATATTTTTGTGAAATGTCTATGCCCATCATGATTAGCAATTTTTTTTCATTGCATCCACTCATTAATCTATTCACCTAAATAAGTTATTTAAAATGCCACTAATAAAACAATCTAGGAATTATTCATCTATCACAAATGGTGATACAACATTTACACTAGCATTACAAAATCAAGATCTACTTGCACAATATGAACCGAATACAGCATGGTATTTATTAACCACACTTTTACATTGCCTTGTTGTTAGTGTTTGCTAAGGGCTCAATCCCAAATTCATTTTTAGTCTGATACAGTATGCATTAAGCTGTGTGGGTAGCTGGTAACTCAAAGTTCTTTGAGTTAATGCAAATTTGCATTTTTTCATTAATCGTGTTCATTATATATTTCCAAGCATCACTTCTTGATGACAAATAACTAAGTTACAAGAAAGTATGACACCTCAAAAAATTGGCTATAGTTATGCAGTTTTTATTGGCTGGGCAGATGATTTTGATGGGGTAGTGACCATACCCTCCCCCAAACCCCACTCACCCATAGAAGTGCCCCTGGTTTTAACCTATTGTCACGTTTCTTCAACTCTGAAAAAGATATTGACCATGGGCAAATTAAGTACATTTACCAGCAAAGAGGACCAAGACTATGTTTACCAGCTAAACCAGCACCAAATCTTGCTGAACCACATATTTTTATTTTTTAAACAAAATTACTAATATACTATTAACACTAATTGCAAATATTTTAAACAACTGAAAGACAACAGATTGTAGTAATTTTCATTGTATTTAAGTGTTTATAATTAATAAATTTCCAATCATTTCCTCAACTGGTGGATAAGGTAGGCTACAAAGATGACATTTATGGCCATATATTGTTCAGAAGTTCAGACTTCAGACAGTGTGATTACACTTAAATTATTTGTTGAAGATTACTACACTACCACAGCAGTCAAGGTTTCATATTACATAATACTAAACTGCTAATATACCCAGATAACTCTCATACATGTAAGATGTATAATACTAAAATGATTATATACATATAACTACATATAAATATCAGCCTTCCCTATACTGGAGTTTGTTGAGATGGAACTGGTGTCTAATTGTAAATCTCCTTTTGTGATCCCTGGAGCAACTGCCTGATATATGAAGGTCACTACAATGGGTCTCATTTTATTTTTGTATAAAAAATACTTCGCGTTTGCTCAGCAGAAGTACAGGCTTCAAACAGCAATCAGATACTAGGTAAATTAGGCATTTCTCATTATCTGTAGGCTTTAGTGACATAGACAGCCATAAACTTACCAATACAGTCTATAACAGTGAAAGCTGAATCCAGCTAGAAAGTCAACCAAACAAGCAGAAAAAAGAAAAAGAAACATAATTAGGGTTTTTGGAGAGGCCTAGGCAAAGGCTTGAATCCTATTAAGATATTACGCAAAAGTCACAGGACATCTTGCATGTTGGCAAAACTATTGTTTAGGTGTCTTCATCGGTAGCAGTCTTCGGATGACCACTATGCGGCTTTGTTGTCCACAGTCCTCAGTTTCTTATAATGTATCTATTAGAAATGCAACAGTGCTGTGTAAAATTGGAGATCTTACTGGGTGTTGGTTATTGAAGAGTTTAACTTTTATGACTTTTGAATATGGTGGGTTTCACGATGGCGACCATGTTCCAGACATAGCCTAAAATACAGGGCCCCTCACACATTACTTACTTGAGTATTCAGATATGTCTTTTTTTTTTTCTGAAATAAAAAGGGTCCTGTGACTTGTGACTCACCCTGTAGATGAAGATTTGTTAGCTATGGTGTGCTGCTACAGCTTTCTAGTGACCATCCTAGCTACTAGTTCTACAGAATTCTGATGTATTCATTATATTTGTGAGTGGCTTCACACACAGACTTACACACAGATCTTCTGCAGACCTTTCAATAATTCTGCCAAAAAAGCTCTCCATTTGCAGCAAATACCTCTTACTCTTTTGGATATCTGCCTTTCTGCAGAGTTTCTAGCACTAATTTAACACACCTGATCCCACTAATCATGGATTTCTGGAGTTTCTGAATTTCAAATAGAGGTGTGTTAGCTAAGTGTGTTAGATTAAACTCTGCATGAGGAAAAGATCCCTCTGGCACAGTGCTAGAGATTATCTAACCTTCAAGGACCCTGAAAAAATGACCCCAATGCAACATATCAACCTGCTTTTTGCCCTGGAGGAGATTTATAGCATTTTTCTTTTCTGTTGTTTGGCTTTGTCTGAGATCAAGATCATCTGTTTTGACCGAAACGATGCTAACAAAAAGAACAATCTGTAAACTGAACAACAGTTGTGACTCCTGGGATCTCACTCATATAGAGGAAGGCATGTAATCAGATGAAATGTGAACGCTAATCTGCTCCAAAGCTAATTTGCTTGACATTTAGGCTGTCATGACATGTCAAATAATGTGACTTAATCATAGAAGTCACCCACACATACATAATGTAATGTTGCTGCAGAGCTATTTTGACCAGAACACCGGATTAGAGGTTACTGATAATTGTTTATGCCTCTAGCGGTAATTAATTTGTGTTTCTTTTTTCTTTTTTCAAATAAATGCAGCTGGGTGCTGTTTTTAGAGAGCAACAAGATGAGGATGAGAAGGGGGAAGGGTGGTTGAAATGAGGAACAAATAGAAACATACTTGATTCAGGCAATGCTTAATTATTTTCATATTCATTAAAACGAGGTCATGTGGAAGAGAGAGATATTTCATAATTGCTCTTTGGCAATTATATTGTATTAAACAATATCCCTAAGCCTTTATACATTACAAATATTTTAAAAGACTAGTAGCCATGGGGTAATACCAAACATTAATGCAATGATTTTTTTTCTGTTCAGTGTATTATATCATATTATTTGAGCTAAATTGGTATTTCTGAAATCAAACAGGTTGTAAGGTCTTCATGAGTCCTGGTATGTTGTTGTTGTTGTATGTTGGTTTCACACACAAGCATCAGGAACGTTTCAAGCCTTGAAGTGTAAACTGAGCCAAAAGGGTCAGTATCATAGTAAGTATCATAGCCTCCTCAGCTATTCATACTATAAATGAGATGGTCACAGCTGACGTAATAAATTTATTCTGCTAGCCTGTTTTTTAGCCTGTATTCTTTATAACCTGTTAGCAAATTCAGATTTGATTGTTATCTATTTTATATATGTTTTGTGAGATAAAACCAAACAATGGCATTGTTCCTCGCTGAAAATTATTAGAGCTGGTAAGATACTACAGGTTACAGACTGTTATGGTATTAAATGTGTTTGAACTAAAGCATGACATTGCTTATTATAATAAAGATAATAATGAGAATTATTGTTATCATTATTATTATTATATAATTTATTATAGCACCTTTCATCCAAACAACTTTACAACAACAAGTGCTTTACAAAACAGAAAAAGAAACTGAAACATACAAAAAGGAAATAAGAATGACTAATGGTATGAATAAAACTCTAAACTAACATGGTACCCTGCCTTAGGATTTTAATATAGTCATGGCATTTAAGGAAAACCTATACTATTGATTGATCATGAAGGGGAAGCACTTATGGAAAAAGGATAAAATAGCTGAAGGTGGGGAATATCAACTAGGGATAAACTTGTTCTGATAAAAACGTATCCTAGTGAACTATTCCACCACTATTCATACATTCATTCACGTTCAGTACACTTAATCCTGAATAGGGTCACAGGAAAGTTGGTGCCTAGCTGGTGTCACAGGGTGCAAGGTAGGAACAACCCTAGAAAGGGTGCCAGTCCATCGTAGGGCACACACACTTGCACTCTCATACACGCACTTCATACTAAGGCCACTTTAATGTAATCAATTAATCTGAAGAATGTCTTTGGACTGTAAGAGGAAACTGGAGTACACAGAGTAAACCTACACTGGGAGATCATACCAATGCACACAGAAAGCACCCTGACTGTACCACTTGGGATTGAGCAGTGAGGCAACAGTGCCAACCATCGAGCCACCCTTATAGCACCCCTTATTCAGCCACTATTCAAACTCTAAATGCATGGACAGCCTGTAATGTAAGGCCATTCTTCAAATTGGATGCTTTATTGTTTAGATAAAAGTATTAGCTAAATTCAATGTAATGTAATATCGATTAATTAAAATACTAATTACATATAGACCCATATCATAAAAATGCTGTTTGAAATGCTGTGTTTAATTGTCTTTACTTGAAAGTATGGATATTTAAATACCAAAAAGAGAACTTTGAAATCAATTGTAAACATGAAAAGAGTAAGGAACAGAGAAAATTGAAAAGAACTAAAAATTTTAAAAAAAGCTAAAACAGAAATATAGAATGGTGAAATAAAATAAAAAAAGAAGGCGAAAAGTTGCAAATCAAGAGGGAGGTAATACGTGTTAAAGAGAATGTAAGATAAATGTGACATATATAAGACACTGCTAAGTTATTCTAATTCTCAGAGCAAAAAAAACAATTACAATTGTGATAAAACTGAGAAGAATTCATAATGTTGAAGTGCTAACGTGGTGGTAGCAGCTGTGTTAAGTAAACACTGATAGTGTGAAATGCGAACAAGCCTTGCTTCTTAACTAAAGCATCTGAAAAGTCTTTTTTATGAGGATGATTGTCCATTACAATCCTGCCTACTTAAACAGCTACGTACTTAGTCAGCGATGGCATACATAACTCATTCGGTTTTCAGACAGAAACATTACACTCCAGCTGTGTGTTTTCTCAGAAATATCTTGTGATTTCTCCTGCAAGGGAAGCTCAGCTTCCCATAAAATGTCAAAAATTAAATGGTCAAATACACTGCTCATGAAAATTATGGGATATTTCTGTTAGGGTTTGCGCTGTTCCCACTTTAGTTTCGCCACGGTCTCTTGTCTGTTTTATGTTTCGACCTCGCTGCACGTGACGTTTTGTTCTGGTTTTACCACGGCAATCTATTGGCTTTTGGTTCGTGTCACCGTCATGCCCTCTCATTCCACGCACCTGTTCTTAGTTTCGTTATTAGGTGTCGCTTATTTAAGCCCACCATTCACATTTGTGTGTGCTGGCTCATTGTTTGGTTTTTATTCCTGTTTTGTTGACTCCATGTATGGTCCCTTTGTTTCTTTTCATGTTTGTTTATTTAGGGCACATTCTTTTCGAATCTCGACTCAACCCCATCGTTTCATATCTCGGCTCAACAGCGTTCTGAATTTCGGCATCAAGCTGTTCTGTATCTCGGCTCTAACGCCGTTCTGACCCTTTCCTTATACCGTTCCGTTTAGGTTTTCTTTTGTTTCTTTTTACGTTTCGTTCAGGTCATACTTAATTTGGTGTTTTTGGATGCTTGGCTCCCAAGCCGCTTACGGACTCTCCGACTCTGAGCGTTTGTTTCCGCTGGTGGACCGTCCTGGATCACAGACCGTTTCCACTAAGTCTGGGGTAGGTGGTCCACGGTTCACCTTCACTGGGTCGACCCAATTCGTTATATTGGACTCTTGGCTCCCATGCCATTTTTGGACTCGCCGCTCCCTAGCCGTTTTGTGTGTTTCTGCTCTCATCCCTGCAGCTTACACTAACAGCATCTTATGACAGGTATGTAGATGCAGACATCACCATCGTCCGACAAAATCACACCATTTTCCTTTGTTTTCCAGTTTGCAGTCTGTCTGTGGATCATTGCATTTTGAGCTCTGTTTAAATTCTCGTGGGTAAGTCCAGGGATTATCTTGCCAGGTCTCCAGGACGCCCCTCACAACAATTTCATTATTTAATATTTCATTTTGAAATCAAACAAATTCAATAGGCCTACATGTAACTATTTTTTTTATCATTTTTTTTTTAATTTGACGGTCATTAGATAAATGCCTGAGCTGAGCTTTCATATTATGATCAGAGGATGAATCCCGGTTTGATTGACAACTATTTTGAGATATACACCATTACTTAATCATTGGGAGCTCAGCTCCATTGTGGATTTTACAAGTGAAGTTGAAAGGCAAACTGCAACCAAGTTTTGGGTTAATACTTCACTATTTTTATTGTTTATTTCTTACACTGTAAATAAAAGAGACAGAATTTTCTAGTTTTAATTTACCATATTTTCAACATTTCCTTGTTAGTTCATTGTTGGAGAGTGCAATGTCTCAGCTGTTATTGTCAGTGGCAACAACTGAGCTACACAAAAAGCTACAAATGTTTGTGTCGAAAGGATGTTCTACTGTTGAAACATGCTTAATAACGAATACTCGCAACACAATGGGCCAAGGCCATCTAAGCAGCCTAGCTCTACTGGCCATTGAGAGGACACTGGTCAAGTACAATAGGGTCACAGACAGTTTTCTTGAAAATTAATGGAAGACGGAACTTATACTATAAATAAATTGACAAATTTCATGATGCAAGCTAACAATGAGCTCCCCCTCTTTAAAAGACCAGCAGACAGCACTGTTATACTAATTTTAATTCAAGTTAACACAGTTCTTTAGGTCTTATTGACATTGTGGATTTAGCACCAAACACTGCCAATATCATTCTTAAAATATACTACCTCTGCTGTTAGTTGTTTGCATTTGTTGGAACAACAAAAGAAACTCACAGCTTAATTATGTTAATTAAATCCCCAGGATACACACAAGATTTTAGTCAGGGCCCAAAATGCATCATCAATAGACAGAATACCAATTTAAGAGACAAAAGTAAATTTGTTACTAAACCAAACAACTAAACAAAGGCAAAAATAATACAAAGGCAAACAAAGTCAAGGTGCCTCCAAGGAGAGCACAGGAGGTGATATTCAGAGGTGATGACAGCCCACTGAAGAGGGAGACCTGCCTGAAGACAGCAGGACCAGGAAGGAGACGAGACCACTCGAGGAGTCCCGGCGGCCCGCCAGTAGATGCACAGAGTGGATGGTGCCAGACACTGTGGAACAGAAACGGTCTGAGAGCTGCCATCACAGAGCCCCCCACGAAGGGATCCAGGGATGGGGCCGCATCTGAGGAGGATCCTACGAGCAGCGGGGGATCCCTGTGTTGCAGCTGCAAAGTGAGACAGGGAGTCCTGGAAGGATGAGAGCAGAAGATACAAAACGGCTTATGAGGCAGGTATCAGAAAAGCATATGAGCCTAGTATCAGAATGGCGTACGATCCAAATATCAGAATGGCATTCAAACCGAGTATCAAACGGCATATGAGCCGAGTATGAAAATGGTATAAGAAAAGGATAAAAGGAGTGCAAAGATATGGGAGACAAAAACATCAAACATGTATGACCAGAGAATGTAAACAACGGAAAATGAAACAATGAACCGGCAAACACGAACGTGAACGCCGGGCTTAAATAATGAATGCACAATCACCTGAACTGAAAACAGGTGTGGTGTGACCGTGACGGAAAGGAACAAACCAATAGATCGCCGTGGAAACCAAACCAAAGCACCAACATAAAAAAGAGCAAGCCACGGCGAGACAGGAACGAGCACAGTGCGAGCCCTAAGG
>JAUZST010009878.1:0-12728 GCA_034779995.1 Parotocinclus haroldoi | reverse complement strand
AGAGAGAGAGAGAGAGAGAGAGAGAGAGAGACACAGAGAGAGAGAGAGAGAGAGAGAGAGAGAGAGAGAGAGAGAGACACAGTGAGAGAGAGAGAGAGACACAGTGAGAGAGAGAGAGAGACACAGAGAGAGAGAGAGAGAGAGAGAGAGAGAGAGAGAGAGAGAGACAGTGAGAGAGAGAGAGCGAGAGAGAGAGAGAGAGTGAGAGAGACACAGTGAGAGAGAGAGAGAGAGAGAGAGAGAGAGAGAGACAGTGAGAGAGAGAGAGAGAGAGTGAGAGAGAGAGAGAGAGAGACACAGTGAGTGAGAGAGAGAGAGAGAGAGAGAGAGAGAGAGAGACACAGTGAGAGAGCGAACTTAAATATATTGGAAATGTGTAAAGTGCTGCATAAATCATAAATTAAGATTGTTAATGTTGTTGGTAATGTTGTTGTTAATGTTGTTGTTGTTGTTGTGATTGCTGGAAGTTAGTAATTAGTAATTTATTACCTACATTTGACATTATTATTTATTATTTACATTTGGGAGTAAATGATCCTAATGACATAAATGTGTAATAATGTGGTGTGTTGTGTGTACATTGTATGCGTTGTGTGTTTTTGCAGTTGCTACATGTGTGTATTGAGGGTTGGGGTAACTGGCGCTGGTCGGAGCCCTTCAGTATCGATAACGTGGGAACAATGCTGAGAACCATTCAGAGAAAAGGCCAGACAGCCTCACTCATCATTAAAGTAGTGCAGCTGTGCGGAGTGCAGAAACAGGTAGAGTACACTTACACACATCTCAGTGTAATCATCTAAGCCAAAAAGACATTCCCAGACTGCCATCTGGCCTGGTCAGACAGGGTGAAGGCCGGCCAGAGGATCATCCTCCGGGACTACGACAATGACCCCTGATGACCTTTCTCAGCAGTGTTCTCTAAAATAGGCACAAGCGGAGATTAAAACAGACAAACGGAGGAAAACTATGAGTTATCAGCTTTGTACAATGTCTGCGTAATAAGGAATAAGATATTTATTATCTGAAGAGGCTGCTTAGTGGGATGAAAGCACATGCTCTATACATGCTGAACACAGAATGTGGGCAAAAAACAAAAATACTGTCTGATAAAGGCTCATTTGTTCATGTGAAAACGAATTGGATAGATTTCCCCACCTGATTTGCCTCCGAAGCACTTCTGTTCAAATGAAAAGAAATAACTGTAAGAAAACTTTGTTCTTACTTAGCCAGTTTTGGTAGAACTTGTGTTCTTAGGGCGGTGTCTTGCTGCATGACCCGTGTTCTGTTGAGGTTCGGTTCAAGGACAGAAATATGTAATTATGACAAATTCTACATATTTTAAATTCTGAAATGCTATCTTTTATAGCAAGTCTAGTTCTGAGTCCAGGATCTGATCAGACTCACCACATTCCACTGATTAGATCAGCTGAACCAAAAAAACAAAAAACAAAACAAAAACAAGGCATTGATTTTTGATTGAACAGCTTATTGTTATTTTCTCAAAACATAAACTTGTTTTCTTTGCATCGTTGTGTGTGTTATGGTTAGCACTGCCTCCTCACAGCTCCATCTGTGTGGAGTTTACATGTTCTCCCCTTATATTTCTTACTCCAGTTTCCTCCCACGTTACAAACGTGTGTGCGTTTGGTTATTTGGTATTTCCAAAGTGCTTTCCAAAGGATTTATGCTCTTTCTAGGGTTGGGACTGGGACCGTGGTAGCCTAGCGGTTCAAATCCCACCTCAATGCCACAGTTGGGTCCCTGAGCAAGACCCTTAACCCACAGTTGCTAGGAATGTAAGACCGTATTCATTGTAAGTCGCTCTGCTTAATGCTGTAAACGGAAATGAAATGCACCCTGTGCTGCTGGTTGGGCGCTGGCTTTCCCACCCGCTAGAAACAGCAGATGAATGAATGAAAAAATGTTTTCTTTCAGGCAAACACATCCAGTACCTACAAATAGTGTTTTTGACACTAGAATCTTCTCTTCATTTTCCCTGGGCTGGAGGTCGATAGAGAATCTCCTTCAGGACTATCATGATTTATATAATAATCTAATACCCTCTGTTCTAATCCGTCCGTCTTTCTTCTGCAGATTATTCTTTGTGGCAGGCAGATTGTGTGCAGTTATCTGAGTGAGACGATTGACATACGCTTGGAACAGCGCTGTGCTGATATCGAGGGCAAGGTGCACATGAGACATCTGCAGGCCTGTGTAGAACCACGGAGCAGGCTTCCTTCGTATGTTCTGGAAGATTTGGAGGTGACCGAGCTCTGTGTACGAACGCAATCAAACCAGGAGTGGTCCCAGGATGTGTGTCTCAAGCAGACACAAAACAACAACAGCTTTATACTGCAGGTAGGGAGAGTCGAATCTGTTGTTACCCTCGAACCCTGACATGCTGGAGCTGTTTACGACGGCCTTTCGTCCTATCCTCGGATAACAGTATAAGTATTACCACTGGGGGCTGGCAACCCTGACAGCATACAAAGAACACTAGTCACGTGTTTTATCACAAAGAATGAAACAATCAAAACGCAAAAGAAATCGACCACTTTTCACTAAAAGCAGGCAGTAAAAGCAGTTCTTAACCAGGATTTGGGTGTCTATTGTTAGCATAGGATTCATTCTAATATCATTTCAGGGCAAAAGACTGGTGATTAAAGGAGGGCATGTTGGGACCGTTATTAAATTATCAACATCATTTCTGAGATCGAGCTTTAGATATATCATTTATTTATTCATTCATTAAGAGGAAACAAGTCATGGAATTGCATATTTATCATTTCAAAACATTCCAGTATTCAATTGAATTTGCCCTCCTCTTATAAAAGAAAATATAATTTATTAAACCTATTTACATCACTTCTAAAGGGGAAATTTGGTCAAAAGCAGCATTTTTTTCTACAGCTCAAGCCATTATTTATTATTATTGTAAGATTTTGCTAAACACATCATGACGGGTAGAGTTTTCTAACAGTAAGATTGCAGTAGTGTTAGATCTGCAAGTCTTATTTGTGTGTTTTAGGCAGACTTGGCATCGAATTGATTTCAAATCTGTGTTGTTATTTATTTTGAATTTTATTACTAATTTTAAATTTCATTTTGGATTGAAATTGTAATATTTGCTTCATTTGACTATTATTTAATATACTTTTAAGCAACTATTTAATTAACATCCAGGAGGTCGGGTCCCTTTTTGAGTCTTGGTTCCTCCCAAAGTTTCTTCCTTCTACTTTCAGGGAGTTTTTCCTCGCCACTGTCGCCCTTGGTTTGCTCAGTTTGGGATTGGCTTTTTAAGATCATGTAAGATTGTGAAGCTGCTTTGACACAATGCTCCGCTGTAAAAAAGTGCTATGGAAATTTGAATTTGAAATGTATTTATATATTTTGGAAGTCTTAGAGCACCTCGTAGTAGTGAACCTTTTTGTGACAGTCTGCTCAGCAGACCACGCCCAACCGTACACTCACTCCGGCTCACCTTCGTATTAATTACTAACTTGTTTTTTTTTTTCCCGGTGCACCAAGTACCTCTTTGACCTGTTTTCGTCTCGTGACGATTTTGCCTCGCTCTCTGGTCTCGCTTTGCCCACGTCTGGTTCTCGACTTGGATTGTTTGACGCCGTTTTCGGATTTGCCCTTAATAAGATTTCTGCTCAGCTGCTACCTGGGTTAGCTTCCCACTGTTTACTCTGTGCCACACTTTTAATGTTTGGACCCTGGTTGGGTAATCAGATCGTGGGTTTACATGAGGCACTAATCAGCATCCAGCCAATAATCTCACTGAATCTCACTTATGAATCAATTAATCAGTGCTTTATTCAAGCATGTAATCTAACCCCAAATCAGAAAATGTTGGAACAGTACAGAACATTCAAATATTGTTTTAAAAACCACCGTGTCTTTAGTGACTATTTTAGACAGTACTTTTATAGTATGATCCAAGAATATCTCAAGTTGTCAGCAAACTGTTTGTTACAGTGAAATATATGGTAGGGACTAAAATTTAGTAAAATCATAATGTGATTTCAAGCAGGTGATGTTCTAAAAGTGATTGTAATTGTGATTTGATATAAAAGCATCATCCAGGAAATGCTGAGTCAATTATTTAAATGTTTTAACAAGGTTCCTGAATGGATTTCTATATTATAATGACCTTTTTCTGTTTTTGACCGTTGTTGGTAATTATTATTGTGTACTTTTCTTCATTAAAGCTGCTCCACTGAACTGAAAATTCTCCCCATACAGTGACAGACCCTGGCTTTTGGACATGTTGCTGATAACAGTCTGGATGGTTTTTTTTTGTCTTCAAAACTTGCAGCATCCATGATTTAGGAGAAAAAAAAATCTGCAATACCGATTTATCTGGCACAATCCATATTTCCTCCAAGCTTCTGGAACGTGTTGAGGTCATGAAAAAAAGTGTTTGGCAGAACCCATGACTCAAATAACCAATCATGTTTACGGAAACAAGCCCAAATGATGGAAATGAGAGAGACAGACAAAAAAAAAAAAAAAGCATTTTCCTTCGAAGTTTGACGTTTAAGCTTGAACAAAAATGTAGTGGAATATTGGAGAGATAAACAAGCCAGAAACAAGCCCCAAAAACATGCAACCGTTAACTGCTAATATTTGTAAGCATATTTATATCAAGGTAAATCTGAGAACTGAGCTAAAATTTCTTAATCTGATTTCTGGGCCTTAATCCGATCTGAGAAATTTCAATATGTCGTTTACATGACTGCTGAAAGGATCAGTTAACTGCAGAAATCCATACATGTTCGGATTATTAAGTGCATGTAAACACAGTCATTTAAAAAAAAAAAACCAGAAGACGGTCATATAAGGATTGCAGAACAAATGAAAAGTGTTGCACTGCAAAGGCTAGAGATAACAATGGCTACCAATGGTGACTTGTTCATGAATATTCAGAGAACAATACTGCATATTTCAGCCCAAGATTCTGCGCCATTTCTGCTTTCTGCTTTCAGAAACGTTTATGCTCCTGTGTCTTTTTTTCCTCTACGTTGGCTGTTTTGTTTGAAATTCTGAGCACTTCTCCATTCCTTATAGAGAAATCATTAGACCTGCACAGCCCCTTACACTTCTATATCATTCCTTTTTTGAGCACCAGGGATTCAGAAGTTTGTGAAATGCCAAAGAGGTTGCGTCTTCATTAATTGTGTTTGTTAGGTGTTCCTTTAATGGTTCGTCGCCTTGATGCATCTAGCCTTTGGTGTGCCTTGGGCAAGAAGTAATACCTACTTGGTGTGGATCTAACGAAAGCTTTACCAGTGTGTGACTCCTTGATCTGCAGGTTACGTCTGCCGCAGGCTCTCCCGTATCTGTTTGCTGCACTATAATAACTTTGGAACCCGGCTCTCATATGCAGCAGAGAGTGGTAAGTTTAACTCTACAGTAATACAAAAACAGTTATATACTGTGTATAGTGTGTGATGTTTGATGGTGGACCTCTGTCTCTAGGTGGTTTTTAGTCCTCTGTTTTTGATGCGGAGTCATCTACCAGAAGCTGTGCTGGTGCAAATGGAGAAGCGAAGTTTAGGCCAATCGGAGTGTCAGGTTATCACCGGTCAAGGACAAGAGCAGGCATTGCTCAATGTGGAAGCAGACATCACACACCACCTTACCTTTAAGGCCAGGTACTTCAGCTACAACTCATCTCTTATTTTTTTTTTCTTAACATCCACCTATTAAAACTTCGTTTAGATCGGCTTTCTGGTTTGCATTAAGGTACTGTGTGATCACAAGGAGAAGGGATAAGGGCATGCAATTTTCCATGGTTCGACATAAATAAGACTCAAATAGGATCAAATGTTATACATGGTCATTTGTTCATTATGATGAATGATCCACTGTTACATATTTGTGAGTGGCAGAAGTATGTGAACCTAGGCCTTCGATATCTGGCGTGACCCCTTTTTGCAGCAACATTGATCTGGCCATTCCAGTGTGTGAATATCAGTCTTTTAACCATTTTGTGGCAGAACTCGTCTAAGCAGGTTCCATTTCCATTCGGATTTTGATGGTGTAAATCAGAACGCATGCTTCCATCCATGGTGGTGAGAGGTCCTGGCTCAGATGCAGCACAGCAGGCAAAAACAGGCTCCTACCAGCACCATGTTTCACAGATCGGATAAGGTTCTAATTCTGGAACGGAGAGGGGTTTTTTTTTTTTTTTTTAATAGTCTTCTGGATTGATGCCTTGCAAATGGACAGCAGTGTTATTTTGGAGAGGGGTGGATCCTTGTGACCCTGCCATGCATACCTTTGTTGTTCAGTGTTCCCCTGGTGCATTGACACGAAGCAGCGTGAGAGAGGCCTTTGGTTGCTTAGAAGTTATCAAGACCTCATGGTCTGTGACCCTTGTTGGTCGAACATCGGTGTAGAGATTTACCGCTATGGATTGGTCCAGACTTTTTCGAAAGGGTTTTCTAATACGATCCAGCCTGATGAGCAGGGGCAGCTCTTCTCAGAGTTCCTCGCAAAGCGTTTTTGATTGTTCCGTAGTAATAAACGTCAGAAAACGCAGACTATATTGATCACGCTGTAAATTGGTCCCTGTTTCTCATTCACGTGACCGCATTCTCTTGATGGCTCTTTTTGAAGGGCTCACAAACGTTCACATTCCGTTGTTTATCCTAGATTCTTCTGATAAATGTGTATGTTTTGCAGTGAGGAGGGAGTTGTCTCGCACTGTGCAATACCAATCTCCTCAGGTCTGATCAAGCAGATTGTTAACAGATCTGATCCTGAACAGAGTGAGAATTACAGTAATATCCTAGAGCATTTCTACGGATGTAATCATTCCAAGCAGCTATCCTGGCCCTACACCTTCCGAAACCCTGAGCGGTACATACTTACACACACACACATGTTGGTATTTAATATGAAATGCAAAATAAGCTAAATATCCTTTTCAGTGAAATACGAAGGCTTATTAATGTGCGTAATATGACCTAATGCTCTGGGATCTTAAGAAAAACAATTTGGCACCAGAAAAAGGCATTCTATATTTTTCAATTTATGGTGTTTATTCCTTATTGCCGTTTTAGTGGTCACTGCACTGTAGTTATTATACAGCTGCAAACTGTAGTTGATTTGCTTCATCCCTTATTACTTTGTTCTCTAATGGTCAGGACCCCTGGACTGGACCAGCACCGATGAGATACTATTTGGGCGATGGATCGTTCTCAGCACTGCAGTGACACTGATTGGTTGTGTGTCAGTGTGTGTTCACTCACTTACCCACTTTATTCGATACATTTCCCTTGTAGATGGAAAGTCAGAGACTGTAGCTCGTCTGTTGTGGCACAGTTGTGTTAGTTTAGCTAGTGCCTGGACATTTTTGGCAATAGGACTGTTTTTAGTCTAGCACTGAGGTGGTTTAAAACTCCAGCAGCACTGTTGGGGTCTGATTCACTCCTAAAAGCACACGCTAACACATCACCACCACGTCATAGTATCTGATATGCGGTGGTCCTGATCATTAAAGAGCAGAGTAAAGAGCACTAACAAAGTATATAGAGATACAGATGGACTACACTCTATAATTATAGAACTACAAAGTGAAACTTTGCACACTACAGGATGTTTAGATTTATTTCTATATTTCCATGATTGTGTTCCTTGTGTCTGTGCGCTCTAATGAGCAGGTTAGCAGTGGAATCAGTAGCTCAGTGGGACAGTCCCATGCAGGTGCGCTTGTCCGCATGGCGGCCGGGTTTGAGTACTCTCCTGGTGGAGTTATTGCCATGGGCTTTGCTCACCAACCATTCTCACTGGGACCTCTGGCTGTTTGAGGCAGAGAGCATTGTCCTCCAAATCCCTGCTGGCAAGACCATTGTCCCACCAAACTTTAAGGTACTCTCACTTGTAACGCGATAATGCTGGTCAATAATAATAAAACAAAATAGCCAGTGAGGTGTGCGGTCATGTCTATATTACATTGTGTGGGCGAAATGTCTCCACAAGGGCAGGAAGATCTGATGTGTTTAACCATGTGGGGACATTTTTTTTTTTGGTAACTTTTTGAATAATGTGTCTGTCTTTTAGGAAGCATTTCAGATTGGCCTTTACTGGCCCAACACTAATACAGTGCATAAGTCTGCTGCCATCCATCTGCTGCATGAACTGACCTCACCACGCTGGAAAGAGGTTGGAGGAGCTGAGGTTCTTAGCTTGGATGAGGAAGGTTATGTGGAAGCCGACATCATTCTTGGAACCCCACCCAAACAGAAGGTTTGCTGATTTGTAGTGTGTATATGTATATATGTGTGTGTGTGCGTGTGTGCGTGTGTGTGCGCGCCTGTGTGTGTGTGTGTGTGTGAGAGAGAGACTGTAATGTAGCGATAGCAGAAGAATCACTACACTTACAGAGGAACTCCAGAGTGAAACCAGTAGTCAGTCTCAGAAATGTTGGTGCCAGAAAATGTAAAAAGGTTTCAAAATGTTTTGTGGTCAGGTACCTGAGGTTCATCAGGGGGGTTAGGGGGTTAAGCACACAGCTTTAGAAAGTCCCAAGTTTATACTCTGCCATGTTATTCCTCCAAGCAATGTACTATGTTACCAGTTACTGTTCCAAATTCGCAGCAGTTTGTTTTGAATGTATTGTAGAATATATAAAAGATTACATAATGTGCAATCTTTCTACTTATTTTTTTATGATGTATGGGTAACGATAATATTACAATTGTTGGACTGTGGGACTGTGGTAGCCTAGCTGTTAAGGTACTGGACGCTAAATCTGATGGTCCAAGGTTCAAATCCCACCTCCGCCAAAAAGTTGCCACAGTTGGGTCCCTGAGCCAGGCCCTTTATCCACAAATGCTTGAATTGTAAGAATTGTAAATCACTCTGGATGAGGGTCTCTGCTAAATGCTGTAACTGTAAATATACATTAATTTCGGATATCTCTTTAAATGGAAGGGAATGTATAGTAAAAGTGTATGGAATGTAGTTTGGTCAAATGACACACCTTCTGGTTACCTACCATGTTTTAGGATAGAATCTTCTATAACCAGTGGTCTTTGATCACGGAATAGGATAACACTGTGTGACCACATGTACAGGAAGAGAATGGTGCTCTTGTGAGCTAATCTTCACTAATGAATAAAATAAAATCAATCGCTAATAACAAAGGAAGAATAAATTCTCCACACTCTGTCTGCACAGGGAGTAAGTACTGCAGGAGCTTTTGACATTACAGATAAAGGCCTAATAGAACGTACCAGTGAAAAGAAAAGGAAAACCTCTGAAATTGCTGGCACTAGCCTTTGTGGTTTTGTTTAATGTAGAAAAAGTGAACAGAATATGCTCATGGGAGAATCTCTAATTGTCACAGTGAGAGATTTCTATAAAACTGATTACACACAACAACAGCATGGCTATGACTCAGCATTTTAAGTTGCATGCCATCTCATCTGCTGGGTATGTAGCTAATAGTGACCATAAGCAGAGCTACACCTCAGGGTCATGTGAACAAGGAAAGAGAGGGAGAGGGAGAACCATATGCAGATGAACACCAACCGTGTAAGTGAGGGTTTGCTGCACGTAAATCCTCCCACATTCCAATGTCATGTGTGTCTAAAGCGTCACTGTTAGAGTGCCTGGTTAGTGCCTGGTTAGTGCCTGGTTAGTGGCCGGTTAGAGCCCGGTTAGTGGCCGGTTAGAGCCCGGTTAGTGGCCGGTTAGTGGCCAGTTAGAGCCCGGTTAGTGGCCGGTTAGTGGCCGGTTAGTGGCCGGTTAGAGCCCGGTTAGTGGCCGGTTAGAGCCCGGTTAGAGCCCGGTTAGTGCCCGGTTAGTGCCCGGTTAGTGCCCGGTTAGAGCCCGGTTAGTGCCCGGTTAGTGCCCGGTTAGAGGCCGGTTAGAGGCCGGTTAGAGCCCGGTTAGAGCCCGGTTAGAGCCCGGTTAGAGCCCGGTTAGAGCCCGGTTAGTGCCCGGTTAGTGCCCGGTTAGAGTGAGTGAGTGTATGTGCGTGTACAATGGATTGGAAACATGTCTAGGATTGGTTCCTGCTTTGTGCCCTATGCTGCCAGTTTGCCCTCGAACTTAAACTGGATTATGATATGAAATAATTAAATGATAATGTCAAGCAATTGACCATTTCAGTATCTATTAAAATATTTATTTTGTGTGACTTTATTGCCTCAAGCCCTTATTTGAATCTGTAAGGTAAATAAAATAGCTCAGACATTTTTTTTTCTTTTCATTTGAATCATTAAAAGAAAGTGTGTTCATGCTACTGACCATTACTGAAGGTAGAACTGTTGTTAAATATGCTTGCCAACCATCCAAGAGAAGTAAAAAGTCTCCATTTCTTTCCTTTTCCCCTACTCCCCCCACCCCACCCTCTTTACAGCTGTGCCAGTTCTGTGTGTCCTCCACAGTGAGACATGGGATTCAGGTCTTACAGATTGAGGATCGAGTTATTCTAGTGAACAACACAAGGCACACCATTAACTACAGAGCACTTGTAACTGAAAACACACTTTCTGCTCCTGACCAGGTACTGTACGCATGCATGCACAACTTCATTGAATAAACTGCTATCCAAACCCGCGCTCCAAAATCGTTCTCTTCCTCCAGCCATTTAATCCCCCTCACACTGGCATTCTGACTCTGGGCCCTGCGCCAGAGTTTGGCCGTACTTCTAGCTGTCCAGTGCCTTGCTGGGATGTGATGAGACAGAGTCACACAATGGAACCGGCCCCTCTGCCGCCTCAGAAACACATCCTGTTCAGCTGTATGGTGGGATCCAAGCACGACGGTGATCTGTGGAGCCTGCCAGTTCCTATACGATCGGACTTCCCCAGACAAAGCGTGTCTGTGCCCACAGAGCAGGATGCACACAACCCTCTTAGCACCAGGTGGGTCATGCCTTTGTGGCAAAAAAAAAAATGATCCTCAGCGTTCTCGCCTTTATCTCTCAACTCTTCTCAGCCTGATTTTGAGGATCACTAGGAGAACAAGATTCCTGTTGGTATTAATGTTGTAGTTAAGACTGCTAGAGCAGAGTCTGAGTTAAGACCAGGACTTTTAGTAGTCAGGACTGGGACTGAAAGCGGACAAGACAAACCCAAGACCAGATTAAGGTCTTACAGGGATAACATTTCCAGCTTATTAAGAAAAAAGGCAACAGAAAACCATGTCTACATGAGGCTGGATTCGGAGCGGTAGTTAGTGATAAACAGGTAGTTTTTATGTATATGCAAAATATAGGAGTTAATGAATATAATCATTGTAATGTGGTGTTACGTTGTGTGTGTATATGTGCATACGGATGTGTGTTGTGTGTTTTTAGAGCCTTAGCTGTGACATATCAGGAGCACTTTGGAATCACCTATATCTCCTTGAATGATGACCCATGTCCCCGTATGCTGATCCATAACCGCTGTCCCAAAGGCTTGCTGCTGAAGGAAAACCTTAGGGGTACTGTTCTTTTTTTTTTACAAGCAACCAAAATCTCTAATATCAAAAACAATGGTTATCTGTTTTTATTTTTAACATAGTCCTAAGTTTACCATGCTCTGCAAATCTTTTATTCTTGGTCCATGATTTGGAATTTCATTGTGTTTATGTTTTTTTGTATTATTATTATTATTGTTATTAGAACCTGCTAGGACAGAGGTGTTCTGTAGGAAACTGCCTCCTCTGTGCTCTGTGCACCACGAGCTTTACTACCATTCATCCAGTTTTCCAGAATGCAGACAGAGAGAAAACCTGCCCTCTCTGCTGCTGTGTATCGCATCTGATCCGCCCAGCACCGCCGCCACCACGGCTAGCACAAATACGTGGACTGATGATATTGACCTTAACAGCCCCGGCACACAGGTATGGGAGCCACCAGCACAAGCTGTAGCTTGAAGGAAAGGTGCACTCTGTGGGTTTCTATTCTTTCTAGAGGTTCCTCTCAAGCTTAATAAGTTTGATGGAATGTGTCTTTGAGCTGCTTTATTCAGATCTGTCTTTATATGAGTATTGAGTATAAGTAAGCACTTCATAAAAGCTAGATTAGTGGTATTTGTAAAGCTCTGCAGTGCTTTAGTTCTCAATCCCAACAAATTCACTATGTAGAGTGAAAGCTGAAAGCGGTTCAACCAAACCAAATCATAAAATGACGACAGGGTATTGGGCAGCGCTCAAAGCGTGTGATTGCTCTGAACCAACCACAATGCCACTGTGGCTCAAGTCTTAGAATTGATTCATGCTGAAGAACGAAAGGAATCTATCGTAAATAGACAGTGCATTTCACCCTGTGGAATGGTCCAGTTACTAACCATGCTACCCTCGGTGAACCTACATAGAAAGTGTCTATAGTGGAAATCTGAAGAAGATGGAAATGCAAATCGGACCTCGGGGGGAAAAATGTAAGGAATGTCATAATAAAAATGATCATATCTATTATTTGAATTATTAGTAATAATTTATTAGGTCATATAGCCAATGTTCTGAAATGTGTCGTCTGTAACTACACTGCTCACAAAAGATTCATTTATATAGCGTGTTTTGCAGTGGACCATTGTCTCAAAGTAGCTTTAAAACATTATATTTCTTTAGGGGGGGGGGGGGTCATTTTAATGTATCCCCCATTATTTTGTATATTTAGTCCCACTTAAATACAAAATCTCGTTCTGAACTCGTGTGTGTGTGTGTGTGTGTGTGTGTGTGTGTGTGTGTGTGTGTGTGTGTGTGTGTGTGTGTGTGTGTGT
>JAUZST010009877.1:0-12728 GCA_034779995.1 Parotocinclus haroldoi | reverse complement strand
TATATATATATCCGTATATATTGTATTGTTTAATATATTGAACTATAACATTGAAATTTGTGAAAATGTGTTAGTTAAAGCTCTTTTAAACTTGAACTGATTTCAAAATTTTGCAAAATAAAAATTACAAACTGCTATTTAAGAGAGTAGCATTTACCCACTTACCTTCAAGAGTTTTCTTGCAGTGCTCACATGTGAAATGAGCCCATGGTTTTAAGCTTTGTAGGCCTCACACATCTTAGCACATGCTTCACAGATTAATTTTTCTCTCTTGTCTTTATAAATTGGCCACATACGTAGCAAAATTTGTCTGCTGGGTGTATGTAACCTCTTGATGCCATCTAAATTGACTGAGTTGCTGTGTACTGTAATGTGTGTGTGTGTGTGTGTGTGTGTGTGTACACACAAACAAAACCAAAACCACACACAACAAAACCAAAAACTAGCACATGAATTGATTCCATTGTTTCCATGTGTTAACATAGTGTATAGAAACCAAAGAATAAGGCTAAGATGAACTTGTGATCTTTTGCTTATTTTTGTACCTAAAAGTACAATAAACATGCGATTAGTGAAACTGTCTTAATTAGCTAAATGGGGTGTGATCTGCTCTACTATTAGTCTGACCTTTGCTTCAGAGATTCCATTATTTTAAAAAATGCTGATGTAATAGGTGTAAGTAAAAAGCTGAAGTTTTGGATTCTTTATTTCTTTCACAAGCTGAAAGGCACAAATTGTGGACTGCCAGGCCACTGCTTTGTATTAGGCATCTAATTAAAGCTTCCCCTGGCTTTGTGTTCCAAAACCAACCGAGGGGTTTTGTTTGCAAAAGTAAATTGATCTTCCTCTCTTGCTATCTGTGCCTAAAGTACCCTCATTACTAAGGAGTTATTGTCTATCCTGCACTGTTAAGATAATGTCTTCCCAATAGTCATTGCATTCATTACTCACTGAAAAGTATGTTTATTCAGTCCAGAGGCAGAACTAAAGTTTCATGACTTACAATGTCTTCCATTAATGGAGGTCAACCCCATAGACCCCAGTAATTATTCTTCATCGGAAAATTATGTTCATAAGTAATTATAAACACGTTTACACTGGAATGTTCTGAAAAGTGATGGATGACAATACTTAAAAAACAAGTAATTCACAAAAACCAGGTGAAAAAAAGTGTGAGGGGAACTGGGCAGATGTGGTAAGTAACAAAGTACTGTACTGTACTGTACTGTATTTAGCTTATATTTGATTATCTCTGTAAATTAAACTTTTTTACATTTACTTACTGCATTTCAATAGAAAAAACATTTTTTTATTTACTACATTTTAACTTGCTTGTTAATTCACTTTTTGTATTTAGGCAGTTCCATCCAGGCACCTAATACTAAATCCTAGTACTTTGATTTGTACCATAAGATGCATTGCAACTTGCAGGAGGGTGCACACACCTACAAGAATATGGTCGCGTTCATTTGTTTAACTTGGGGCTTCACAATAGTGATGAAACTCCTGTAGATCAGGTACACCTCATCAGGTACTGACAATTATAGTATACATATATGAGAGATTATAAAAATACTCAGATGGCTTAACATTTCTAAGAATGAAACAAGTATTGACCTCTTATTTCACTTTTTATTTTGCTACCAAAATACTATATACACTTTACACTGTCTTTATTGTTCGGGCACTAGAGGTTTTCCAACATCGCTGTTATGGTGAATTATATTCCTGTAATGAATATAAGAATAGAATATAAAAGAGTATCTATCAAGGAGTACATTTAGAAGTGGTTTTATACTTCAAAAAAAGAAAAACATATACGCTATAATTAAATATTTAATTATTTTTATCAATTAGTCATACTTTTACTTAAGTAAAGATCTAATGTACTTTTGAAATTTTTGAAATTTGCAAGACAATACAAGCCTTTAATTTCCCCATAAGTGTATTAAATGCTGTAGTGATTTAACCAGCTCAAAACATAGGCACTCAAAAGGTCAAACGTTCTGGTCCTGACTATTGCTTGCTGATATTTCAACACACAATGTCAAACTTTTTACATTTTCCAGCTGCTTGCATTTGGAAATGCTTAGTGCTTTGAAAGAAAATTACGCAATGGAAAATTTCATACAGTACAACACAAATAAAGGTCAAGGTAAAAAAAAAAAAAAACAATACATGCTCTTACAATATACATCTGCAAAATGCAGTACCACAAATACCATATTTTCCAACAGCATTATATACTTTTAATTGCAGTATATAATTAATTGCCTACATGGAGTTTTTATCCTTTGTATGGTATATATGTCATGTTTTTAAATTGTGTTTCTGTTGAATACCGTCCTAAGAACTGCATGCTGTTGTAAATGAGGAACGCTTTCTGTGCAGGCTTGTATGTAAATGATTACATATCACAGTACTGTATATGTTTTTTTTTCTCAGAGAGGAGCTGATGATCTCCTCATCCTTTGACAGTCTGGAAGTACTTTTGGACTCCTTTGGTCCTGTGAGAGACTGCTCAAAGGACAACGGTGGCTGTAGCCGCAACTTCCGCTGCATCTCTGACCGAAAACTGGACTCCACAGGCTGTGTGGTATGTTCCCTCATTTTACAACCTTTGACTGCTTTGTGGTTACTCTAACCGGATTTTACTGTTATTTTAATTACTTTGTCTCCTCTCTGTTGCACAGTCTATATTCATAGTTTATCTGATGCTGCTTGGTAGCTAGTCACAATAACAATATTTGACTTGACCACTTTTATTTGTCTGAATTTTAATCCATATATTTACAATCCAACAAATAGAGGGTGAAATTATGTGTGCTTTGCGGGGATCAGTTTGATGCATCCAACCACATCCAGTGATCAGTGGTTTTGATACCTCAGGAGACTAGACGTAGATTTTCTTTTATGTTTCATTGATTATATCAACCTTGTCACTAGTGTTACTCCTAAAAACCCCTAGGAGAAATATAGTTAGATAAAATGAATACATAAATATATGCATGTTTGAAAGTTTGTGAACTTTTAGAAGTTAAGCATGGCTAAAAACACATTTTTCACACAAATTATACAAAAAGATTGATCTTTGTTATTTATTTGTTTAAGAAAATGTTCCAATGTTTGTGAGTGGCAAACATATGGACACCTTTTGGATATTAGCAGTTTTGAAGGTGAATTTAGAGTCTGATATTTCCAATCAAATACATGCTCTGACAGTGTGTGTACAGGCATTCTGTTTTATTTAAAGAACATGATCTATAGAAGTCTAATCTTCACAACACATGTTCAGGTGTATCGTGTCACTAACACAGGATATTTGTAAAGACCTCTCAGTTTCTAAAATTTAAAATAATGTCTGAGCATTAAGACATTCCCCTTTCCATGAGTGGTGGACCAACACAGACCACTCCAAAAACAAGGTGTGCAATGGCTCATGAGGTCACAAATTAGTCCAAGGGTAACTTCTAAGCAACTAAAGATATGTCTCTCACTGGATAAAATGTATGTTCATAAGTCCACTATCAGGAAAACATTGGACAGCAGTGGTGTGCTTGGTATGGTGTATGCATTTGTAAAATATGAAATGGATGAGCCAAAAGGTTATTGGTAAAATGTTATGTAGACAGATGAACTTAAAATAAACCCGTAATCCCATATTTGAAACATGGTGTTGGTAGGTGTCATATTTTGAAGAGACCAGAGGCCAATGCAGAGAGACACTTCAGAAGCTCTATTATAAGCAACAAGACCAGGTATACACAAGCAGGGCAGAAATGCAAGCTGCTGTCTATCAGACAGGAAGAACTGAAAACATAGACACAAAGCTGCATTCTTACTAAGCAGGGATTCATAGTGAGGTTGCACTTTCCTGACTGCCATAAGAGTTGTGGAAGACCTGTGTGAAAATCTTTGGTCAAATTGTTGTAGTCACGGATCTCCTCTTCTTGCTGGTTCCAAACGGCAGTTGTCCAGGCAACGATGTGACTAGAGAGCATGGAAAAGGAATGCTATGATACCACCTTTGCTACTGGTTGGGTAATATTAAAAAAAAATAAAGAGCATTCCTGGAGGGAGCCATGATAGCCACCTGGTACCCCACTGATTTGACAGAGATGGAAGGTGAGTGCAGAGAGCAGATAAATATGAGAAGATCTGAACACAATGCGCATTGAAACAATTATTTTCCAATAATTTCTATTTTTTAAACAAATAATGTGGCAACAGCAATGCGATAAGGACATGTAAAATTTTAACAGTATTGCTGTATGTATTCTCTAGAGCAGTTACTTGTTCATTACATTAAGTACAACACAAGTACTAATTTATTTTTTTTATAATTATTTTTGATTTCTAGTATATGCACGATGTTACTTAACAGCCAAAAAAGAAAAAAAAAAACAGAAAAAACAACCAACCATAATTTTGCATGCTGGCTTCAAGACAAGAAAAACAAAAAGCTCTGCTAACATGTCTGTGTAAGTTCTCAGTATTCCATGTCATGGCAGATGAGAGTTGAGGTTTTTTTTATGTTTCACCTATCAACCGAAAGGCTTCTTCACTATCGACTCTGGTCCAAGGTATTTAACCTCTAGTGGAGTTTAGTAGAGAATAGTCTTTGACCCACCCTGTCAATACATGAGTCATTAGGATCACATAGGCTGAGGTGAAACCCTTTCTAGCAGGTTTAACCCCGATTTGCACCTCCACCCATGTGACTCTAACCAGACTCACGATTGCAGGTTAAGGCATTAATGACATTAATGACAAACACCCTTGTTATCCTAACAACTGTATTGACAGGGTGGGTCAAGGACTCTCAGGCCCACCTTCAAAGTGACAGCTTTGTCACTTCAAAGAACTTAAGACTTCTAGAACTTAAGAAGCCCTGTGGGTGAGAAATGAAACTCTAGTTGCCTTCAATTAACACTTAAATGATCAGAAGCACCACAGAAATTGAAAGGCAATCTCAGTATTGAAGTACCTAATTCCTTCAGAAGTCATCACAAAATCTAATCCAAATAAATATTTAATATGATACCGCTCATATTATAATCCTGGCACAACAGTGTAAAAGTCTGCTAAACATTTACATGGAACTAGCTACATGACAATGAAATGTGAATTTCCTGCTTCTGACACATTCACTGAAAAGCCACAGGATGAAAATATAACATTGCTACAAATGGAAATCTACAGTGGCAGATGACATCTTTAACCTTCAAGCAAGTGATTTAGGTTTGGTCGCTCATAACTGAGTGAATGCAATTGTAAGTAGGAGATTGCTTTATGAGTAAGGGCCATGAACTCCTGTTCTTCTCACTTGCTTTTTCAATTTTCCGGAAATAAGGATTTGACACGCATATCTTCTAAATTTTTACTTTCAATTCGGAGTTTGCTCTTGTCTACCCGTGGTGGTTCATCAGCCATGAAATGAGCCAGGGACTTCAGTTTCTCTTGCCATCTGCCTGAGATATGCTTAAAGTGATTGCTCTCTCACTCTGGCATGCAATGTGAATTGTGGCTTGGTTTCTACTTGGCTTGGCTATGGTTGATGAGAAGTGCTCATTGGCATCCGGGTTTTAGACACACTATTTCTCTACTCCTGATTGCACATACTTTTTTGACAGAGCAGATGCAAATCATAAGTACTTAATTAACTAACACCTCTACCACACTGTGATGGCTGTGTTACAAGAAAACAATTTTTATTAAATTATTAAATAATAATAATATAACATTTTAACCATTATCATTATAATATTATATATTACTATTGAAAGAATAATATTTGATAAAGAGTTTAACTTGTTTAAAAATTGACATAGCAAAAAAAAAAAAAAATGAATAGATTTATTTGTAGGTTTAATAGGTACTCTAATATAGTCAACCAATATAAATCTCATTTACTTCAGCTATGAAAATAATGATTATTGGATTACATAACAAAACATGTATGCAAATTGTTGAATAAGAACTTTTGTAGAAGAAACAGAACTTATGATATATACTTTCCTAACCTATTTGTGTACTTTTGGTCCCAGAGAGATACTGACTAACTTCCATAAACTTTTGTAAATATTTGTGCTCCTTGGATTTTAATCCTTTTGTGCATGAGTTACTCAAAATCAAATCAAACCCTTTTTTGTAGATAAAAATATTTTTATGGCCCCCACCCAGACACATTCAACTTCTTACAGAAGAAAAAAAACATGCAGAGTGGAATTGTGCATCATAAATAAAATGGACTGCATTATTTCTCTTAATCATGCTTAATCATTCTTTCTGTAAATTGGAAGAATAAGCAGGTAATATTGATATTATTAATATATTAATAAACTGGCATGTAACACAAAAATGGTCAGGACTAAATAATGTACCACTTTTTAAAGTTGCCTTTGCTTTTTAACACAGAAAAAAAGACACAGAGTTTACCAAGACACAGAGTATACCAAACTAGTTTGATATGTTTATTTGTCATGTACCAAATCATGATTACAGTGGTGCTTGAAAGTTTTGAAAGCTCGAAAGTGAACCCTTTAGAATTTTGTATATTTCTGCATAAATATGACCTAAAGCATCATCGGGAAATTTTCATTTTCAGATGTTCTAAAAGTAGATAAAAAGAACCCATTAAACAAATGAGACAAAAATATTATACTTGGTCATTTTTTGAGTTGCAAAAGTATTAGCAGTAAATTTAAAGGTGAAATTAGAATCAATTGTTTTCAATCAATGAAATGACAATAAAATGTGAGAGGGCAGCCTGTGTTTAGATTCAAAAGTTTAAAAGATCAGACGTTGAGCTGTATACTTAGAGTATAACAATTCTGGAGTTTTTTTTTAAGATTAAAAGATTATTGTGTCATCAGCGTGAAAGAAGAAAAAGCTTTAGACATGGCAAATTTGCTCAAAGTTCACTTTATTTTACAGTCTGTATATTACAGACCCAATTACAAGCTCTGATATGGCTTATATAAGCCTACGAGTCAGTATGAAAGATAAGTTAATTAACGGGCATAAATGACACGTAAAACGTAAAAATAAAAAAAAAACATGTACACAGAAAACAAGCACACATAAACCCTAAAATAACTAGCTCATCAAGCAGAATAATGCGTGCTGGCATTGCAAACTAATTGGGAGCTACAATATCTTTGTGTAAGAATATGAGTGTATTTATAAATAATACTTTACCTACATACATGCATGCAAGTAATAAAAATCCAAAATAAGTGTAAGTTTGATTTTTAATGTGCTGAATGTATTCACGACAGGAGCAAGGTTTTATCAACACTAGTTAGGCGGAGTCACACTGGGGATAATTTGGAGTGACCAGTTGACCTAGCATCATGTCTTTGTGTTGTGGGAAGAAATTGGAGTACCTGAATTAAACCCACAGGGCAGAATGTGCAAACTCCACAGGGTCAGGAACAAACATGTAATGAACCGATCTCTGAAGCTGTGAGCTAATTATTTGGGACTTGTGCCACTCCTTTTAATGTGTGAGATTTGTTCAAATGTAAATTTGCAGACCTATTTAATGATATTTTTAATAAGAGGAAGAATAGAAAATCATTACAAATGTTCAATAAATCTCATAGCTAATCCTGGGATAAGTGTGTTATAGCTGTGGTCAAACGGGACCACAGGTAAAAACTGGTAAGAACCTAACGCAGAACCACAGATGAGAATTCACACAACGAAGTAAGACAATAACTATATTTAACAAGTGTCTACCAATATGTACACAGGTGAAAGAAGAATGACACTAATAACAACAGTAATGATATAGTTACGTGGAGCGAGTATATACAGTGTAGAGAGAGTGAGTAGCGCCCGCGGAATCCAGGGAACTTGCAACCAGAACGGGAACGGAGCGAGCGAAGTCCGGTGGATCCTGGATATAAAATAAACAACAACACGGAAGTGTGACGGGTGAAAGGAACAGAAAGAAGAACAGAAGGGGCCCGCATGGTAGAACCTAACAAAGTGGTTCTATGCCAATATGTTTTCATATGTTAAACATGAAACAATTTCTAGTTTCATAACTCACTTTTGCCAGATGTGCTCTGGGCCCTGTAACAATTTTTCTGTACCAGGTTTTTCACTTGCTCTCACAAGACATCCTTAATATTGTTAATCGATCTCTAGAACAAGGAATGTATGTACAAAGGTTTCAAACAGCAATCATTAAACCTGCCCTTAAAAAAACACACTTGACCTCTATATACCCAGTAAGTATAGACCAATTTTAAACATTCCTGTTTCTGTTTTCTAACCTTTGTTATAGTAGTAATAAAGTATATAGTAATCGTAAATTTTAGCTCTATTTTTAATACAATTAACCATGTTACTTAGTGTAATACGGAGCTTGATTGTTCTCTCTGGCTCAGCCAAATATTACTTTCAGTCCTGCTGAAGCATCTAAGAATACTTAATTTTGAATTTCTCTTTTGGATTAATAAAGGACTGATCTACGTACCCACCTACCTATCTATCTGTCTGTCTGTCTGTCTGCCAGCCTACCTATCGTGCTGCATTTGCCACCTGTTCATCCAGGCGGCAGTTCCTTAAGGCTAAGTTCTGCATCATGATGCACTATTTAATCTATAAATGCACCCATTATCAAATATAATTAATGAAATACACACTGCATTCCATCAGTATGCTAAATACATGGAGCTTTACGTGTCCCTATTACCTGACATCAGAGGTCTATTGTTGCATTGTTCTATTACCTAAATGACATAAACTGCTGGATGTGTACACATTTTTTATAATGAATTACTTGATAGAAGAGAATTTCCTTATGATTGAGAATAATGGTCAAAGGGAAGACGCATTACCGTACTGAAAGTCTCTGTAATTAATGTATGCTAAACAGCATTCTTTTGGCATAGAAATATATTTCGAGGCAATGATTTTTCATGATAAGCTCAGAAGTTTGATGTGTCTGGTTTATCTGGAGTTCCGTCGGCTTCAAAAATCTTTAATCAAAATGAGATATCACACAACACCTGTCTTTAAATAACTGTACTGGATAATTTTATCCTTTAGAAAATTTAACATTCTTCTACTGATTTTCAATTTTCTCCATGGTCTTGCTCTATAGAACTGTGTGTTCTGATTCAGTATTTCTTTGGTCATAAATTCTTATTTATTGTTATTGTTCATGTGTGAGTTAAAAGCAGTTAATCAACTGGTGCAGTGCATGCATTCAATTTGTTTCATTTCTAAATGTAGACAAAGCAGCTACAATTTCACACTGATTTAACATAATATTATTTTACGCTTATCCATCATTAAGAATAAAATCAAAAAATCCCATTTTGGTAAATGTCCCTTTGATTTCCGGGTCAATTTTACAGCTGGACATTTGCTTCAGAGACCAATAATAAATTTTTTAAATAATGGAAAAAAATCAATCAGTGTTATACTGCAGTTTACAATCCGTTCATACTTTATCTTGTGGAAAATTAAACACCCTACCTTGCTGTCCTGTTGGGTCCCATCTGTTACAGCTATAGCTTGATGTGTTGTAATTACATGATGATTAAGGGTGTGTAAACGATGCTTTGCACAATCTCTTGAAAAATCTTCATGGTCCCGGTAAGTGCTATTGCACACTAATGAATTAACACCGTGTCAGAGAATGGCAGCACCATCTTTAATATTGGAACCAGCGTGAACAGACTCCTTCTGTCCCACCTTGCTGATATATGACACTTGTGGGACAAGCTGTAGTGATTTCAATTAGATCCAAGTCTAATAATGCTAAATGATGAAGTGATTAATTAGTTTTTATTCCTCTGTCATGATTGATATTGCCAAGAGAGATGCATTTTCCGCTCTGCTTAATTCTGCTCAGGGTCGCCGAAAAGTTGCTTACAGAGGGAACAAGTAAGGGCATATACACTTAGATGTAACAATATAAACCTCTACCACATAAGGTCTATATTGTTATTAGTAGTATGACCTGGCTTTATAATTCGATCTATCTACACACACACACACGTGTAATATGTATATAATAATAATAATAACGTAGAATACATTATTCTGATTTTTCACACAACAATAGATAAAGCTAATCAAGGAAATTAGGAAAGAAGTCTAGTTACATATGTGTCTTTAAATAAGAAATGTATATGATACATTTGATCTGTCATAGCTTACCAGCATCTAGTCCAAATTGGATAGCCTTAATTTCTGAAATGACAAATGCTCAATTATATCTGCAATTTACTATCGCAAAATTCAGGACATCTGTGTTACGAAGGGGCACCCCGGAGATCTCACAAGACCATTCCTGGTCTCGCCAAATCCCCAGGATTTTTAAATCAGAGCCCTGGATGCAGTATCCACAGACAGACCACAACAGAACATGACAAGTTGGGCGACGCACATACGGGGACAAAAAAAACCAACACAATGCAAAGTGAAACAATAACAATGAGCAGGCGATCAGACTTAAATAATCAAAAGGTAATCAATGGAAATAGAAACAGGTGTGTAATGAAAAGTATCAAACTAATTGATGAATCGGTGAATAAAAACAAACCCCATGCATGACGTTTGGGGGGGGGATTGGACACACTGCGGCGAAAAATGAAAACGGGATCACGAGCCCTAACATTCTACCTGTGAATGTCGATGAGTCAGCATGTGCAGAACTGATCAACAGTTTCCAGATATGTAACAGTTCCAGTTAATACTCAACAATTGTCTTGATGGCATTTACATACTTTTGCCACTCACTGATCATCCATATTATTCCAAAGTTATTTCAGAATAATCCAATTTGCATCTTGCATTGTTCCTGGATGCTCAGCATTCTTATTTTTCAAGTGCCCTCATAAATGCTCCATGGGGTTTAGGTCAGGTGACTGTGAAGGAAAGCTCAGGACAGTCATCTTCTTTGGTCTTTGAGTAGTTGTTGGGTCATTATCCCGCTGCAATATGTGTCCTTTTCTAAAGAGAAATCTTTGAGAGATCTTTGAAATCTCTATAAAGGTCTCAAAGATCCATTAATTTTTAGACATTTGGCCATGAATTTATCTTTTACACATAAGTCGCATGTAGCTCTGAATAGTTGAGCTCATATATTTTCATATACACCACGTACAATTGCCACTCTGTTCGGTATACCTCCTTGTTTCTGCAACCATTGTCAATTTAATCAGTTTCAATCGAGTCGTGACACTAAGGTCTATAAAAACTTTAGCTAATAACAACCAAACACACACTAACACACCACCACCACATCAGTGCTAATGCAGTGCTGAGAACCTGACCTGTGGTGATTCTTTATGGATCCTGACCATTACAGAATTGATAAATGTGGACTAACAAATTATGTAGAGAAACAGATGGACTAAAGTATGTAACTGTAGAACTTAAAGTGCTTCCATATGGGAAGTGGAACTGATAAAATGGCCAATGTGTGTAGCAATAAAGAGGTGTACCTAATATAGTGACTAGTGATATGTCAGCCTCAAATAAACACCAGTCCATTTGAACCTGCATGAAAGTCTTACTGGAAGCACATTAGAGCTTTAGAAACTGTGCATTTATGTTGAAATTACACTTGACAGGATTTATACAGTTCACACGTTATTCCTTAAGGCATGATTTAAGTTTGGGTCCAGATTTGTGGGCATGCTTTTTTATCATAAACATCCAGGTCCCCAGGCCCTACTGTATCTAGCTTTTAGTTCTTCAGGTTCTCAGCTGTGACTGTAAATGGTCTTATGAGGGCATGCTCTGCTTGACAGAAGCTACCTCGAAGCAAGCTTTGAGCACCACATTTTCATTTTCCTCTACATGATTTAAAGTTGGTGCTTTTAAAGTGACTGTATCCATCACTGTGCCTGTCAGTGTACTCTTCTTTTGGCGGGTATAGATGCAGAAATGCTAATTTAGTACTGTAGCCTAGTGACCTCTGAAATGCATGTAAATACTGTTATTTTTCACTTTCCTTCCATTTTATCTGCTGAGGGTAGTGGTGAATTTTTATTAGATTTTTATTAGACCCTGATATATTCTACATAATAAAATCACTATTTCTTGAATAGCATTTGAATCATCAGCTTTGTAGAATGAAGCCTTGCCATACATTTTTCATCAGATTGAGATTCGGACTGTTGATTGATTTCTTGAACAAAAACTTTAATGCTCTATGGTATGTGTTAAGATTTGTTTTCGTCATTACCTGGACTTCATTGCCAAACTTATTTTCTATTGATGCAAAGAGAAATGTTTCAGCTATTTGAATGTACGCTTTTGCATTGCCTGTTGAGGTAATGATTACCACTGCTTTTTTTATACCAGCCATGCAACCACATATTATAAACTGATCAGGCAGGCATATTAATATGTTTCATCAAAACAGGACCAAACAAAATTTCTAGTGCCAGCTCATTGGGCAATCCATATTTGTGATTCAGCACTGAAGATCACTTTCTTTTATTCATCCACACTATTATTGCTTCTCTTTGGCCTAATGTAACCTTATTGCCATTTATTTAGGATTTACTGTCGTAAAATTTTCATTTAGTTTTTATATATGTAAATATATACAATTAACAGTTAAACAGTTAACAGTTAGTCAACAAGTTGACTTCTTAGAGTTCTGTCACAACCACTGTGTCACGAAGGGTGAAGGATCGGAGGCAAACGCGACGTGCGGGAAAACCAGGTTTATTGAAACTAAATAAACGGAA
>JAUZST010009876.1:0-12728 GCA_034779995.1 Parotocinclus haroldoi | reverse complement strand
ACACACACACACACACACACCCACACACACACACACACACACACACACACACACACACACACACACACACACACACAGTTGTGTTGGTCTACCAGGACTTTAACACTAATAAATTAGGGCTATAATACATTTAGACAAATACATTTGGGATGGATTTAAATGCTACTGGCAACTCCAGTTATGATAAGTTTAACAGTGTAATTAGTGTTAGTCTCAAAACTAGATAATAAGAAACTAAATTAAAAAACTGAGACAAAAATATTATACTTGGTCTTGGCCATTAACAATGACAAAAAAGGAATGCTGTAAAACTCAGCATATAGTTCTGTAAATGATTATATTGTGGCCTGATTTGACACTGGACCTTGCCACAAGACGGTGTAAAAGTACTTTTCCCGCAGTCCTATTAACGGCCCTCAGAGGCTACTTTTTGGTAGTTTGCTCTTGGTGAGAGATCGCTTACTGCTTGAAATGCCTTCATGACGCACACAAATGCATTTTGTTGACAGACCTTGAGTGGCACATAATTGGACTGAGAGAAGCTCAGTTGTTTCAACATCCCAGATCAGACCAAATGGAGCTTGAATAAATGAGTAGCGTTTGCATAAAGAAAAACACTGCATTCCAGCTTAAGAACTTTATAAGAACAACTTTCCCTTGTGAAAAATATGGAAGCAAGAGGTGCAAAATGTCGGGAGTGATGTTGCAGGAGTGATGAGCGCAATGAGAGGAAAAGCCGTGGTCGTTACAATAATCACTTTTGTTTTTCATTTTCAATATGTTATTTAATAAATGATATTAAATATTTAACACTAAATATAAAATAAGCTTTGTGTTAATGATTTGCCTAATGGTTGTTTTTTTTTTTAGATTTATTTACTGCCGCATCAGCATCAACACAAACAAGGTTATATCTACGCACTAGTCATTGGCAATTAAAAGCGATGTGGGAGGAACCTTGGGGTCTACTACTAATACTAGTATTAGTCCGGGGTCAAAAATTCTTATATACACATTTTTTTATGTTATGTAATTCAATATTTTCTTTATTTTCACTTTTGTTAGGCAATATGCTATAGTTTTTATATTTTCTATTTTAACATACTCATCATAGTATTTCATTTTCTCTAAAATATAAGTCTACATATTACACTTTATTTAAATCAATATATTATCTTATTTGCTCGTTTTGTATTTAGTTTCTGTTTATTCAAACTATTACTTTAATTTTTAGTTTTTTCTTTCCACTATCATCCTAGGCTTACTTAATTTGGAATTGGTCTTTGATAATAGAAGATATACAATATACAATATAAAATTATATATACAATATACAACTGTTAAAAAGTAAATTACAATTATTGTTTCTTGAGACAATGATCCATTGTAAAAAATGATTATAGATTCTTTCCCATGATGACAATGATCCCATGCTCAAAGTGGGATCCAGGGAGAAATAGCTTGATGGGGTATCCGTAGAAAACACCCTTAATTCTTGCCCTTAACACCTTTGGCGACAATTGGAATGCCAACATCGAGCCAGGACCTTACCATCAGTGCCTTACTAATGTTCTTGTGGCTGAATAATAGCAAATATCCATGTTCCACACATTAGTGGAAGGTTATTAGAGTAGCACGGTTTATGGATGTTATCACATCCCATGTCCACAAAGTGGTCATGTGGTGAAATGAATGTCATGAATGTCATTGTAGTTATTGCTTTGACATACATTTCAAAATGTCAGTGAAACCAAACAATTTTGCTTTTCTGAAAATGACCTATAGCAATAAACAGGCTACTGACTTCAGGACTAATGGATTGCATTTTAGTGAGCATATCAAAACACTGTTAAATATAAAGTATTAGAATAGAAGAGGCGTCTGCCTCTTTAACCACAGAGCCATGCCAGACAGCATGTCTATCTCTAAACATGTCTATCTCCACATGGAATGGCTGCCACTGGGAATGGGAGTATTCTCTTCTATTTTTGGTCTCCACAGCAGGCTCTGCTCTCTGTTAGAGGACTCTTATCTCAGCGTTGGCTCTCAAGGTCGAGAGCCTCTAAAACTCTAAAAGCATACAAGGAGGCTTGGGTATTATTAATGATGAAGTGTAGACATCATTATGTTCCGTCTGAATATCAATCACAGAAAAACGAGCAATAAAATTGCATTTGATTGCTACCCTGTCTAGGGTGGGTTCCTCTCTGCGCCCTGTGCTGCTGCTTAGGCTTCAGCTCCCTCCAACATATACATACACAGTGGTGCTTGTGTACCCTGTTGTGAACCCTATTTTTTCACATGTCTGCATAAATGTGAGATAAAACATCATACACTTTCACACAAGTCCTAAAAGGAAAATGAAGAGAACCCAGTTAAACAAATGAGACAAAATATTATACAATCAAACAATTGGAAAACAATCCAATATCACATATCTGTTAGTTAGAACAATTAGAAGAGGTCAAATTAGTCACTTTCAATTCAATTTCAATCGCAATCAAAGTGCTTTTAGGCGGTAGGATGACAATCAGCTGTGACTGGATGCCCAGCTATATTTAAAGAACAGGGATCGATCAAAGTCTGATCTACGTAGCGTTTGTACAAGTTCTGTATGGGTGGAAATACAATATCTCCAAGCCAATGGATGGGCTTCAACATTTAATTTTGAAACATTTAAATTTTCAACATTTATTTGAAATTATGCTGGTGCTATTAATGCATATTTATCTTGCTAGTTGGTTACTGCTGGTCTTCGAGAATCATTATGTTTAATATATATATATTTATTAATACACATTTGGATTATTTCACCAATTATTTAACACATATGATTAGATGCCGCAATGGATTTAAACAAACTTTAGCCCAAAATTGCACAACCTGGATTAATGTCTCATCAGTGCCTGTCAGAAGGATCAGGCTTCATGCAGGCAGAGTTGACTTTGTGTAAATGAGAGGTTGACCCAGTGTTGCATGAGCAACAAAAACAAACAAAAAGAAAACTAAATAAATAAAACATAAATAAAACAGCACAAATATTGCAATAAAACTAACATACAGGCTGCAATATAGAAAACAAGCAAACAAAAACTCACTACTTCAGTTTTGAGATATGCTTAATCCTATATAGGTGCCAGCAAAGGGTGCAAGACTGGAACCAGTCCTAGACAGGGTGCCCGCTCACTCACTCACTCACTCAAGTCACTCACTCATACACACCGGGGCACTTTGATAGAATTTTAGCTGAACTGGCATCTCCAGTGTGCCAGAGGAAACCTGCAGGCAACAGCCAGGCCAGGACTTGGACCTGGTGTCTAGAACTGTGACGCATCTGCAAACACTTTGTTCTGGCCCAAATATCAAACAGATAAAATAAATAAATACATACAGTGACTTCCATATTTAACTTCAGTCTGCTACTATGATCATTCAACCTTGGATTGTGAAATTCAGTTGTAAGTAATCCTGGATAAAAGCGCCTAATGAATGCCTAAATGTAAATGTAACAGAAGTGCCCCAAATGTAGACCTTTTTTCAGGGGCTGTGGTGCTTTAGCAGTTAAGGTGCAGGACTCATGACTCAAAGTTAAAAAGCCCTTAACTCACTTTTGCTTATTGTATGTTAGTATGCAAGTGGTTAAATGTAAATATACAAAATCTATCAAATTATACAATATATAATATAATGCACACTTATAATAATTGTTTTATAACTTGATATTATTTTGTTAAATAATTGTCAAATACTGTGTTATTATTTGTATTTATTATCTGTCTGAATATGTCTGGAAGCGCATATGCACATGCATTGTCATTTTATTTTGACCACTTGTCACATAAAGCTAATACATCCTCTCATTGTTGTAGAGAGAAACATTTTTAGTTTAAATATGTTAGTAAATGATAGAGTTAATATGTTCCACCCCAGGAAAAAATGTACTAAAAATGAGACTTCATAGTAAAACTGTAAATTGCATGACAGTTTTAATGTGAACTTTCACAGTTTGACCCATAAAATTCACAGTTCTACTGATGACGTTTTCATCATGGTTCCACTGTCAAAATTCATAGTACAATAGTAAACTTAACTATGAACTGACCATAAATTATTTTACAGTTCTACCATGAATCTTAATGGTAATTTGGCCTCATCATGGTTTCAATTTCACCGTACATTTTTACCTGGGATTTCATTCAAATACATAATGTAATTAATGTACAAATAGCAGCCTTTATATAAACATATTGTACACACACACACACACACACACACACACACACACACACACACACACACACACATATATATATTTTTTTGTTAGTTGTAGCTCTATTTAATATGTCAAACTGTATGATAACCGGTTTCATAGGTTTAACTGGATGGTAGAGAATTAGATCATGAGGAGTCATGTTTCGTATGTTTGCTCAGCTTTTTAGCTTTAAGCGAGATTAGGGTGTAAATAGAGATGCAGAAGTCTTCAGTAGCGGCGACCTTTTTTTTTTTTTTATAAATAGCTGGAGTACAGTAGAGAGCTGGAGCAGATAAAAATGCCGCTGGCCTTTTGTGCGGCCGCACAGCCAATGAGCAGAGAGCGGCATTTCTCCCGTTTCTGCCCCACTCTGACCTTGAGGCAGAAATAAAAGGGGGTCAGTGCGCACCCCTCGGACCAAGCCGAGTCGCCCAGGACCCTCCGCAGGTCAGTACTCAAGTGCATGTGCGCTACACAGAGCAACTCCTGTTACCCTCCTGTAATCGACTGTTATAATAATAATAATCGACTGTTATTATTATTATTATTATTATTATTATTATTATTATTATTATTATTATTAGAGACAGTTGTACTGTAATGTCATGCAGGCCTTCACCATGTCCAGCTTCTTGCAAGTGACAAACGTTTTGTTGCGCAAACCAACCTGGAGCAGCTGGACGCGCAGTCACAGGCTTCTAACGGTAGGCCTACTGACGCATTCATATTCACTTTAACCTTTGGATAAAAGCTCGAATTAAACAGAGAACTCATAAATCATATATAACAAGTGTGACGTTTTAATTAAAAGCTGTTTACACCGTTTCATCTTTACTAGTTGTACACTGTTATCCGCTGGTTAGAATGCATTATAAAACAAGGTCGTGAGAGAAACCGAGTTTGCCTTAACATTGACAGTCACTATCTTTTTCGTGTGAAGGAAACTCAGAGTTGGATCATCTCAATGAAATGAGAGACCTAACATATCTAACTTATATCTAACATATATCTCTGGAATTTAGGTTTGCATATCTGTATTGCGTTTCAAATATACACTCCTGAGCAAAATCAGCGTGGCTTCCAACAGTTGACCAATAGCTTTAAAATATTTCCCAGTTAGGTTGTTTAATGTGAAAAAATAAATCTCTATAGCGTTGAAAATGTATTTTCTTAGTTCTTCCCAATTTCCTGATTTTTGTTTGGGTCAGTAAAAGCTTAATATTTAGAAACTATCGGTTTTACTAATTTTTTTTTTTGCCGTACAATCGTTGGCAAAACTCTGAACACCCCAGTTCAAATTTGATTTAGCTGGATTTCTAGATTAAAATAACTTAACATATTTACGTCTATAAAATGTATTCCACACATTTTAAATATGTTCAACATAAAGTTGCTGAAGCAGTTTTTTTACTTTTCCATATAGTACACTGGAGTAAGATTTCCATGAACATTTCTTCAATTCACTTGAAATATGCAGCAGGCAGTTTAGCTCCCTGCTGTGGTAACTTCCTTGGATTTAGAAAATACAATAGCATAGCTATTTGCATACGACTGTACGAACGTAAATATACTACAAAGTAGGACATTTTTTTAGCATTTCAAAATGAAATGTTCCCTAATTTCTATGAGCAGTGTACATGTATGTATTACATCACGTATTGTGCAGGTCAGGATCAGTGGAAATGAATGTTTTCATTCCTCACCTGCTTCTTATTTGTAGACATTCAAGAGAAATGGGTTGATATTTTGGCCCAATGAAGAGAGGACCCACTATATATTACCTCACAGGATTATAACACAGAGTACAAGAAGACTTTCAATGACTTTGGACCAACAGGAGCAGAAGCCATAATGAGAAAGTAAGCGTTTCTGTTGCCATACACTGGCTTGACTGAGAGTGTGTGCATAAATTAATCCACAATCCACGCAATCGTTTTAATCGGATAGCCAACTAGGCCATCTCTTTTGATTAACATATACTGGCTGCTTTAATAACCATATCCAATATGCACTAGTTAAGGCAATGTAAATGTAAATGCACCTACTGGAACGGAGAACAATTTGGAGACTACCATTTACAGAAAGTTTTGAATTTATCTTCCGACAGGATAATTGTCAAGCCTGGAGTCAAAGGAGATAAGGACCAGTGCTGGAGCTCTATAGGGTAGGTATTTAGCAGTCAGTGGGAATTGTATGTAACCAAATAACAAGCAAGAAAGCAAAGTAATACAACAGATATATTACGTATTAAGCTAATAGCCAGAAGAACATCTCTTCATTCCATCACTTACTGGACTGGTAATGCCCACAGAGACATTGGAGAGGGAGGCAGTTAAGACTTGCAGTGATGTTTAGGTAATTTCACCCATGAACATCACTTTAAGTCTGTGCTGGCTCCAGTCTCAGAAGCTACACTCTATCACTACGGATCAGCAAAGATGTTCATGAAAAGGAATAGTAACTTGAATTCTTGAACGTCTAACTTTATTAGATGACGTTTAATCAATTTTTTGAATTTATGTCTTTGAACAGGAGAATCTCAAAAAGCTGAAGACTTACCTTTGGAGACAAGCCTCCCTGTGCATCATAGCGTTCCTAAAACGACCAAAACTCCAGGTATGCACACCTGAGAAACATAAAGTACTAAATTATCATAAACGAACATTATACCAGTATAATCAAAGCTCTGCAAACTTACAGTAAGAGATTCTTGCTTTTTTATTGCCTGCTGTTTGACAGCATTTTTGATCAACTACATTTTTTGCCATTTATTTTACAATTTATTACAATTCATTTTGGACTTCATAAGTGTTTTGCATGTAGTGGTAGTTCATTTGCTGTTGTGGATTTAAGCCATTATTTTTTTTTATTAATTTTTTTAATTTAGCACCTTTTACTCCACTTTGTCCTGGTCAGGGCCATGTGGGTGGGGGTCCAGAAACTCCAGCAGAAACCACTGGACACAAATGTAAACATGACTGGGATGGGTCACCAGTTCATTGCAGTGCTGGGTGATAATCGCCCAAACCACTCTCCCCTCCATCAGGCAGGCCAGTTAAGCCTATACAACACCTGACTTACTCTAGACTTTAACCTGGTTACCACACAGTGATGGGCTGATTTTTGTTAGACGCACACACACAAATACATAAAGCTTTGAGAGCTTAACCAAGTATGCAAGATAACTACACAAGCATACAAAGAATTAAAAGAAGGATACTAGCAATCTTGGATGACACAGTGCCCCTTCAGGATTGCTTGTATGGAACGTTAAATGAATGAATGTATAAATTCAGACTTTACACAATAAAGTTTCTATGTTATAAGTTTAACCCCAACTCTCCTGTGTTTCCACTTCCTATATATTCATGTCCGTTAAGTGTGCATGCCGTGAGTCGGCATTTTTGTAGTGATGAAGTCATTTCAGCGTGCAGAATCTGTACATTTAACGTATTGCCAATAGCTTGTTTGCGAAAATAGCAAAAATACTCCAATACATGTAATGACAGACCTAAAGCTGCAGTCTGATGATCAAACGAAACATGATTCATTGTATATCTTGCATTTAATTCACTGTTTCTATGTTTCTATAAAAGTCAAACATAACTAGACTGAACTTCAGCGCCACTACTTTCTAACACAAGTGAGCAATGTTGCTTTTCATTCGGTAAATCATTTAATACATCATCGAAAATAACCTAAGGCAATCTAAACGTGGGCATGTTGTGCCTCCTCTAGTGTCTGAAATAAACACGTTTTGGCACAAATCTGAACAAATTTAAACAAAATCTGTTCTATAAGGCTTTTTAAAGAGGATCTATGTATTTAAATCAGTCAAACTTTCATCACACAAATGGCTACACTTTAGTAGAGCAGATTTACATATGTAAAAGCATGGACATTCTTACATGGAAAAAAGATATCTGAAACCGAATGGTTGAATTGAATTGCAGGCTTAATTGCTTAAACGAAACAACTCAACTGTAAAGTCATAAACAAACAGAGCATCAGCAAATCTTACCAAATCTAATGAACACTTAAATAAAGGACTGATTCAGTAATGTTTCATTACTGTTGCAGCTACCAAATCCTGATTCCTACCATTCCATGGCATGCATACATGGACAGCGAGAACTTGGCCAAGATGCTGGAACGGCTAGTAACTGACTCAAGGTTAGAAAAACATAATTTGTCGTTTCAACCTCTAGTGTCAACCAAACATTACAAAACCAAAGCAGCGTTGTTCCATTATAAATCAAACGGCTTGTGTGTCGTTCATCGTCTATGAGCGGTATGTAAGGGGTTGGACTGGCCCATGGTGTGGCGTGTGGCAGGAGTGTGACCACACACACAGGCAGGATTGTGTGTGTGGCCCCCTGTGGAAAAGCCTGTTAAACCCTTTCAACCTCAAATAGCACTGACAAAAGCAGGTGTGGTGGTGGGTCATGTGTTGGCTCAAAGAAACCCGGTGCCAGTTGTTCAGTATTCTTTCCGAGTATCCTCTCTTTCACCATTATAAATAACCTCTCGCCCCCAACCTCCTCCACCCATTTGTTGGGAACGGTTGCTGTCAAGAGCATACGCATGGCTGAGATGCCAGCCCAGGTGATTGGGGATTAAGTCCTGTTGTTTCACCAACGGGACTGGGATGGCTTACAGATAATCAACGACCTCTGCCCAACCTCTGACTGACTGTCTCTGATTGTAATGCTGGCAATGCAGAATTGATGTGCTATCCAAGCATGTTCAGTGTCACCAGCGGCTTACTGATATAGAACACAAGACACAATGGCGTGTGCTGGCCTGACCCTATTTGGTGCTGGCCGTGCTGAGCTAATTTAGAACAATGAGGCCACAGAGTTTGGATTACACCATCAAAAAGGAAGCTGTAGAGCTGATACTTGGACACCACAGCAAAAGAGAAATTATGCTGTTATATTTTCTTAACTTAAAAAAATGAGTTTTAAACTTTATATTGTGTTTCTTTTTTTAATTAAATGCATGATTAGCTTAAGTGCATATGAAACCAATATTCTAAAAGTCTAGCTAATACTTTATCCCTTAAGCATTCATCCCAGTGATACGCACACACAGGAGCCCTTATAAAGATTTATTTTACCTACACAGTTAAGTGGAAAACCTGCGTATGTACAGTACTGTGCAAAAGTCTTAGGCTAACATAAGATTAGTTATATCACTGTTTTAGCAATGGTATAGTAATCATATATAATTATTCATTTGTCCTGTTATTAGAACTCAAAGTACCAGAAAGTTGTAAACAGTATTAAAACAAACAAATAAGACCAGAATAAAAGCTTCTGTGGGCTACAATGACAAGTTTTTATTGTGATCTCCCCTTACACTTTAGCAATAGCAGCATGTGGTAGATTCATCAAGGTGCCATTTTTTTGACATTTCTGCACTTATAAAGAAGCTTAAGCATGAATGATCTTTTTGGAAGGGTGACAGCGTAGAACCCACTCTTTCAGAATGGGAACACAGTGAAAAGGCTAAGATATGCTGAAGCTCACACAGACTGGAATGAAGATCAATAGGAAACGGAAAGGAGTGATCCAAATACAATGGTGGCCCAAGTTTTTTTGCACAGCACTGTATTTTCCAATATCAGGCCTGAAAGGCTGAAAGAATAGTCCTGTATCTCTGTTGGGTGCAGATAATATTAATCTATTTAGCTGTACTTGACTTTTAAAAACCCACTAATTTTTTTGCATGGCTGTCACACTCTGTACTGTTCAGGTGACCATACCCATCCAACCACACACTCACCCAGCTAATCACACACATCTGGCACCCATCACCACACTCCCTATGTATTCCTCCATTCACATTCACACATTGCAAAGTCACTTGGTTTATAAGTGCTCGATTCCTTACTATTATACCGGCTATTGTCTCGCTTGGCTTACCGTTGCTGACCCTGTTCCATTCTTCTGACCTTGTTGTGGATAACTGTGTCTGACCCTGGACTGCCCGACCTTGCTTGCATGCCTGCCGACTTCACAATTAACGCCTGTTATGCACGCAGTGTGTGTCTGCCATTTCAACTCAGCAATGACAATGGCAATGACACAAAACCACAAAGAATTCTCTAAAATTGACATCCTGTTGACAAACTGTTTTCCACAAGCAACCATTACAAAATGACAAAAGCACCATGATGTTAGATGACATGTTCAGAGCTTCTTGGACTGGTTGTAAAATGTGTGATACTGGCCTGACAGAAATACTACGTAGATTTAACATACATAACATAGCTAGTATAGCTTTTAAGGTTAAACCTAAACATGAAGAACATACACCTGTGGAATCGGCTGTGAGGGCGTGTCATTAAGTGCAGTTGATTGGGTGAACATGCGTGTTTGCAGCTGCCTGCATTGAATAAAGGCTTGGCATCTGCTTTCATCCTGTGCCATAAAAACTCACCATGAGTCAACATTGACTTGATAGCACGTGTGCATGTGTGATTCCAGATTTAAAAATAACCCTAGGCCATATACCCACATCCCTGATTTGGATTAAACATGTATGAAAGTGAATGAATAAATGATTGAATTAATGACTAGATCATATAATTATTTGTGAATTAAAATATTAAAGAAAAATATATTATAACATTTACTATTTTTAAATGATTATAGTGCAAACTCAGAATTCAAGCCTAATTGGATCCATAAAGCTGTTCGAACTCCAATTCCTTGTCGGAATCCAATTTCCCCATAAGAAGTAAATTGAATTAATCCGAATACTCGACATCCAAATGATTGTGTACACATTGTTCAAATATACATAAATATATATATCCTTATGTAATTCATGAATAAAGCAATGTAATACAATGCAATAAATAAATACATGCAATTTTACATCCACTTTAGGTGAACACAGATGTGGTGTGTCAGTAAACTGATAGTATACATAATATAATAATAAAGTAATATAATAAATATACGCTTATTATCACACTATAGCTTGTTCTTTTGGGTTTTATTGTTATATCGGTGCATTATCGCTACTGTCTGGACTGGATTAAGTGCATCATCCTTGGAAAATCTCTAGCATTTAGTGTCTTTAAAAAATTACGGCATTTCAAGGTTCTACTGTGTTATCATTACTATACAGTGCTTGAAAGGCAGTAAAACATAAGTAAATATATAAAAGAAATGAAATATAAAGACATTAAATAAAATAAAATACAGCGAAAACTAATCTCAAAGGCACAGCGACAAAGAGACTGAGGGGGTTTGTAAAATTGTACAAGTTATAATGTGATATAGTTTGCGCAGACACACACACGCACACGCACACACCAAATGACATTATACACTCACAATCACACAGACGTGGCCAAGAGTATTAGATCACACCCGCATTTGGCTACAGGTATTATGTATTATGTGTCGCCAAAAGTACTGGACACAAGACACAAACCGTCACATGGTCGAAAATATTAGGACACAAACCAAACCCATGCATGGTCAAGAATACTGGAAATCTCATTCTTTCTGTTTTCCACATTTCAAGCACTGTGGCGTTTTCAAACAGAGAATGTAGCTCAATTTAACAATGATAAATCATGTAGAGTGGAATTTCTCAGAAAATCTACTTGAATTTGTGAAAATCTGCCACCACTGAAACTGATGTAAACCGATTATTTATGTGAGAAAAGATTTAAGGCACTTTATTGACACGTCCACATTGTATGAGCTCAATACACAGCATGTCACATTTATACGATTAAAAGAAATGGCATTCTTCAAGACAGCTGGTATATAAACAAATGATATCCATGTTTTCCATGTTAACACAAATGTATTTAATATATAACCTGTACCAGATGATTGAATAAACGAAGCAAATCCTTTTGATCAATTTATTCAGACCAATGTTGTTTTCTTTGTTCTGCAGTGGTGTCACATGACAAGGATCCAGCAACACTAGAAGCCTCACAGTGCTTATATGCCGTAATTTCTCTTTAGACAGGACTGTAACATTTGTACCTGTTCCCATTATGTTCCTTGGAGTACAGTGCACAACAACCAGCAGAGTGGGCAGCAGTGCCCAGAGTGGGCAGCATTCTGTGCCATGACAATACCCCTCAAATGGACAGGTGCATTCTCCTGAGCCAGTCGCCCATCGTTCAAGGAAGACCCGGACACTGATTCCCAAGGAGGTCATCCCTATTACCCCAAAAAGGAGACATCACTATGCAACTCAAACCCATCGAACCCACTCAGTTTCATGGTAGCGTCCCTTCATTTTACAAAGTGGATTCCAAAAAAGTTGGGACACTAAACTAATTGTGAATAAAAATTGAATGCAATGATGTGGAGATGGCAAATGTCAACATTTTATTCATAATAATAGAACATAGACGACAAATCAAAAGTTTAATCTGAGTAAATGTAACATTTTAAAGGAAAAATATGTTGCTTCAAAATTTCACAGTGTCAACAAA
>JAUZST010009875.1:0-12729 GCA_034779995.1 Parotocinclus haroldoi | reverse complement strand
ATGTATGTGTATATATATATATATATATATATATATATATATACACACACACACACACACACACACTATAGCTCCTCACAGCCAGCAGCACTCATGCAGCCTCAAACCATAACATTCCCACCACCATGCTTGACTGTAGGCAAGACACACTAGTCTTTATACTACTCTCCTGGTTGCCACCACACGCGCTTGACGCCATTTAGACCAAATATGTGTATCTTGGTCTCCTCAGACCACAGGGCATGGTTCCAGTAATCAGTGTCCCTAGGCTGACAACTGTAGTAATGCTGGCAACACTACTGCGTCTATTTTCACTAGCCAACCTCTGGACATAACACTGAGCATGTGCACTTAAATTCTTTGGTTGTCCATGGTGAGGCCTGTTCTGAGTGAAACCTGTCCTGCTAAATCACTTTATGGTCTAGGCCACCGTGCTGCAGCTCACTTTCAGGGTGTTGGTGATTTTTATGTAGAGCAACATTAATTTTTTTCAGAGGTGCCATGGCTGATATTCCAGCAACCAGTATATGAGCGAGTATAAGATTGAAATTAAAATTTAACACACCTGCTCCCAATTGACACCCGAGACCTCGTAACACTAATGAGTCACATGATACCAGGGAGGCAAAAAGGCTAATTGGGTACAATGTCACTTAGGGGTGTACTCACTTTTGTAGCCAGTGGTTTAGACATTAATGTTGAGTTGTTATTTTGAGTGCACAGGAAATCTAAACTGTTATACAAGCTGTAGACTGACTACTTTATATTGTGTCAAAGTGTCATATCCTCAGTTTTGCCGCACAAGATATTGTATACGAGTAAGCAAATAGTGTAACGAGAAAGTGCAGACACCACATGCCTACATTGGTAGATTGAATTGCTAAACATGGATCATCCTTAGTCACAATCTCCTCACTCATTTCCACACAGAAATATAAAGAATATGAAAATTGTTGTGGTTCAGCTGTCCATGACAGGCCTAAACCAGCCATGGTGCCCTCATAAAGCTGCACACATCAAACCTTAGTGGAATCGTTCTGCAAAAATATGCATTAGAACAAGCAAAGCAACAGATGGTGAAGCATGATAAACCCTCTCACACCCACATCTCAAAAGACACTGTGCCCATGTAAGCTGTTGAGAGCAGCTCTGGCTAAACCGTATGATGTACATTACTGTGCAAAGGTGTGTCTATATAAACGTATATAAACCCGATAATAAACATAAACATACACGCAGGAGAAACCGTACTATGAATTTAGTTTTTTCTTCTTGGTAAGTGAAATGAGGTACGATACTTATTTAGTGCGTGACACGGGGGTGCGACATGGTGGGAGAAATGAGCTTTGGCTAATCTGCGGTCTTGACAATAATATTTTTTTCCCTGCCATTTTCAGTACATTATTAATGAATTGACATTCAATGATATTTAATACTTTATTATAAAATCAGCTCTATACAGAATTAAGATAACAAAAAAGCAGCGCGTCTTGGCTACAATGGCAAATATTTAGTGTTTAGTCCCCTTACGATTAAGCAATAGCAGAGTGTGTGCGCATGTGTATGTAAAGTGGAGTCGGAAAGTATTCAGACCCTTTTAAATTGATCACTTTTTGTTTCAGCCATTCGCTAAAATAAAGTTCATTTTATTTCTCTTTAATGTACACTCAGTATCCCATCTTGACAGAAAAACACAGACATTTTTAGCATGTTTATTAAAAAGATAAACTGAAATGAAGCCATTTAAAAACACGCTTTCAATTCAAGAGTGTTTTGCACAGCCCTAATAAAATAGATCTTGTCAGGCCTGGTGCACTTCTTGCAGTAATCTCTTGTAATGCATGTTAATTGATTGATTGATCTTCTGCTCTTAAAGTGCAGAGTGCAGCCCAAGCTTCATACAACACAGTTAGGAATTCATCCTACCAAATGAAGTTAATATTTTTTTTACCACTGGCACATTAGCACCCTTGTTTTGAACATGAATGCCTGTTTTACTATCTACAGGAGAGTGGGAGACAGAGTCTTTGCCCAACTACGGATGTGTTACAGCTTTTCTAATTGGTGATTGTAGTTAGTATGCGTGCAGTTAATCAGTTATTGTTTTGTTTATATAGTATATATTTAGGTGGTTCTTCCAGTGTCTGTGTCATCTATGCAGTAGAATAATGAAACACAAAATAACAATCCTAAACGTTTTACTTTCCCAGGACTTTAGGGACTGTAAAAAGCAACTGTCAAATAAAGGCGTAGGGTAGAGTAATAATTGAAATAATCTCAATGTTGTAATATGTTAAAATAGCCATATAGGCTCAGTAAAGCCTGGACCGCACAGTTGATCCATTTGTCTGGTTTTTTTTGTTTTGTTTTTAAATTTAAAAATGCTGCTTGCACTCAACATAGGCACTTGGATCTGGGCCAGCCACTATGCTCTGCTGTTTACAAGACCCCTTGAATAAGCAGATAAGTAAATAAACTTGCTCATTTATGTCTGGACCAGTTACTGCGTACTTCGCAACTCAGGGTTTCTATGCTCTGAGAAAAGTACCTAGGAGCTAATAAGATTCTACACAGTGTTCTAAAAATAGTCGTGCTCAGTTCCTGCAGTGCAAACACGTGAGAAAGTGGGCACTTTCTCCAACTGGTCTAAGAACTATGAAAATATTCCTTTGGTTTAAAATTCATGGATTGCATTGATTTAATCTGCTCTGCAAGTGCTCAGATTGGAGCTTCTTCTATGAGGGAGTGTGACATTTAGGAATGATTGGGAGCTCAGTGAACTTGAAATTTCATCTCGAATCCATTTGCCCAAGAGAAATTTAAAGTGAATGGAAGCCATGGCCATTTTGTTCTTTTTGTTTGTCGAATGTAGTTGCATAAAAGACAATTAACCTTGAATAGTTCTTGAATACTGTGGTCAGCTGGCTTCAATTTGCTTTATTTTGCTTCCCCTTTAGGTCCCAGAAATTCAGTACTTTGGAGCCAGTGCCTTGCACACCAAGATCTCACGCTATTGGAGCGACATTCCTGCTGAACAGTACAGTACCCTCAAGTCTCAGCTTTTCACCCAGATTGCCCTGTTTGCCTCCGGCTCCAAAATCGTTCTGACTCGTCTTTGTGTGGCCCTGGCCTCTCTGGCTCTCAACACTATGCCTGAGGTGTGGCCTGGTGCCGTGTCAGAGATGGTACGCGTGTTCCAGGAAGAGGGCGGAACTGTGGATGGGCGTGCCCGCTGCCTGGCGCTACTCGAACTGCTCACTGTGTTGCCCGAGGAGTTTCAGACCAGTCGACTCCCTCAGTACCGTCGGGGACAGGTCCGTTGTGCCCTGGGGCGAGAATGGACGTCCGTGTATCCACTGCTCCAGCAACTCCTGCTCCAGGCTGATTCACCGGCACCAGTTAAAGCACGTACACTCAAATGCCTGTCCAGCTGGGCACTGCTGGACGTGCCACTCAATGAAAGCGAGTGTCTGCTGCAGGCTGGCTTTTCTGCTCTCAATGACCCTGAACTTTTTGATGCAGCAGTGGAGGCCATTGTTAATGCCATCTCCCAACCCGATTCACAGAGGTGAGCCCTGCACACAGGACTGCAGCCATGTCTCATTCACAATTAGCTGTTATTTATAAAAACAAAAAAAATCACCAATCTCTCATTAAATCTAATGTCTCGTATGTGGAAGCAAAATGATTTTTAAGTGTTCTTCAGATATTCTCTGTTCCTCGCTTTGCACTCTCCATGGCTTTGCAATATAATCGAAACATCGTTCTAAGCTTTTACAGGCTTTCTATGCGCACAAAGTATTAAGCCATTGTGCCCTCATCTCATTTTATTCATTCTCCCGTCTATACTCTGACATGATATTAAACTTTAATCAGTTTGAAATTTTTGCATTTTTCACTTTAGGCTGAAAGTATCTGTTTCATCTTCAGAAGTACTTTTTTTTTTTTTTTCCCCTTCACATTTCATAATTTATAAAATGCCTAACGTAATGTACCAAATGTATTGCACGCCCAACCTCTAAATAGTCCATGAATGTGTCTCTCTGTGCACGTGTATCTTTGTCTGTGTATCCACCTGTCTTTGTCTCTCGCCAGGTTTCCCCTCCAAATCTTTTGCAAATTTACAAACTTTAAGCAGATAAATGCAAATTTGTCATATTTTCATCCACCACAGGAAAGGAACTCAAAAAATCCATAAATCATGTAGGTTACCACATTCAGGGGTGACACTGAAGCAAACAAGAATGAACAAAAAGTCACAAGTCTTTTAGCAGAATAATCTTAACAGTCATTTACAATTGTTTTATTGCTGCATTCAGTATGCGTTGGTTCACCCAGCAGCAGGCATGATGTGACGTGATGCACCACACACCATGACACACACATTCCGGTACATCATCGATTTTAACAGATAATGTTTACATTCAGTCCGATTAACTATTAAATCAGATTTAAATATAACAAAACCGATTTTTGTTTTGCTTGTAATCAGGTGGAAGGAAATCATGTGACCTGATCTATCAAAGACAACTTTAAACGTCACCATTTATTTGGCAAACCCTTTCCCATCACCGTTTTGCCAGGATCAGCTTTCGCAAAATTCCACTTCCACGCTGTCAAAGCATAAGACTTTGTTTTTTGTGATGTTTGGGTGTTTTTGTTTCAAAATTTGGAAAAACCTGCTTCTGTCTCCACTTCAAAGTAGTAAAGAAACGACAAGTCGAAGAGCAAATTATGTGGAAGGTTGATCTGTTTAACAGAAGGTTCCACGTTTAACACATCAAAGGTACCAATACGGCAATGAGAATTAGTAAGAACAGAATCAATAAGCATAATTATAATTGGAATGAATAACAATATTATCTCAATATCTCGAACAATACCCAGATCTATTAAGGACACAGCATCCGTAAACAGAAAACCATTGTGCTATATTCATCACAAGACGTATAACCCCCCCCGCAAGATACTGAAAGCGAGAACCTGAAGGTAAACCAGACATCAATGAATGGCATCGGTTAATGTTAAAGCTGTAATGAATGAGCTGCTGAGTAAAATGTGTTAAGCAGACAAACAGAACATTGAAGAGGATAAACATGAAAGGATGTAGGGAAAACAGAAGGAACGTGCAAGAACAGCCAAGAGGTGCTGCGAAAAGACAAAATGTCTGCAGGGAGGTGGGTTGGCGGGTGCTGGCTTCTGTTCCCATGGAGATAGAGAAAGGAAACGGTGCCTGGTGCTACGGTTGGAACAGATTTGATAAGCGCACCTCTACCGCTCCCCCTCTGAGCACAAGGGAGATTGAAAGGAAGAAATGCACAGAAAGGGACGACTGTTAACATAGTCATTATTTATTCTTACAAAGGAATTAATAGTCATAGCCATCCAAATGTTAGGAGGATAGCAGTACATCCTCATTAGATCCCTCCGAGTGCTGCCTTCATTACCTCCTCTCTCTGACCTTGACATTTTGCTTGCGTGATGATGTAATTAGGCAGCAGATGAATTGACCTTTTTAGTGCTATTCATTTTTTATATCTTTTAACACTGCATTTCATAATCTCACTCGTGCAGTGACTCCGGCACCTATCCAAAACATGTCCCGATTGCGTGACTCCCGAGCTTGCCGGAAGGCATCGCCAGGGGTCAAACCTAAGTCCCTGCAGAGTTTGTTTATTAGACAGCATTAACTGAGCCTGAGCAATCAGCATTGTAATCAATAAACTGTCTTGTTTTAGAAATGTTTTTTTTAAAGATAAAGTACTATTTATTTTCATGTTTTTTGTGTAATCTGTCACTGAGGTCTTTGACTGTTCTGCTCTGCACAAAGTAGGCTAGCCAAGCACATTGCCAGCAGAAATGAAATCAGTTTGGCAAAACGAATCACTTTCTGTTGCTCAGAACTATTTTGCTTTGTTTGTGATGCTCATTAGGATTTACATACAGCATACCCTGCACTTATGATACAGGTATTTGCCGTTAAATGTTTACATTATGTTCTGTGACACACAACGTTGACGGATGTGGGCATCAAATTTTAGTGACACGTAATAAGATTTCGTCTTAATGACGGACTGAATGGGGATTGAAGTTTAATCGTTTAGGCTTCGGATTCCGCATACATGGTAGCGATGCACTTGTTTGTAGTCGTGTCTCCGATGCATTTACATATCGTTTGCATGCATTTTTCATGTGCAAATACTTGAGATGCATCGATCAATCAGCAGTTGAGCAGAATTGGCTGATCAGTCTCATAACCCATTCTGTGCGGGTTGTAGATAGCTACACTTGCACTCTGCGGGGCAGCGATTAATTCACAATTCAATTCTGTTTTAAACACAGTTCCAGCCTTGAACTGTGCCCGGCGCTGACACACACTGATGACGAGGACATGTTCTGTTTCGGCGTTCTTGAGCTTGGGGAAAGGTGCTATACAAGCTCAAACTATTATTATCATTCTTATTTAGTTGTGCTTCAAAGTCCAGTAAAGTCTCTTCCTATATAGTGCATTGTTAGTTAGGGAACAGATCTGGTGTCATTTAGGTTACATTCATGTCTTCAGCGCTCTACACTGCTCCCAAATATTAGGGAGATATTTCATTATGGTATATTTCATTTTGAAATATTCCCTCATTAGCAGTATAGTTCTTCACAGAAGAGTGCTGTTTGCAATATTCATGACGAACGTAAGCAGTGGAGGGCGAACTCTGCTGTAATTTAGAATTTTTGGATAGTTAAAAAAATGGAATTGGCCAATCGTATTTCTTTTAATCGGAATTGGCCAGGAAAGATTGCAGTCTGTGCATCTTTAGAAAATACCATTTGTTTACATTATAATAGCATTAAAAGACTGTGACTATGGTAAAGTCTGTTCAGCAATCTATGTCACAGAAAATAATGCTTTCGTTAAAATAGCCGTAGCTATGAACACAAACAAAAATGTCTATAATGCATCCATGTTATTTTGTACCACTATACAAGTGCCTTTCCTCACTAGAGAATAGGTCGACTGCATTTAATGTCAGTGGGGTACTTGAAAATGGGCGCACACACACACTGAACTCTTTTGCAGCAGATGGGATGCTGATGGACTGCGCTTTGGCTCAGTATATGCTTATCAATTTTTCAGTTCCCAAAAGTGGCGCCTTGCATTTCCAGTTTTTAAATGCTTGGTTAATGGATTTCACAGGACGTCTAAAGCCCATGCTGTCAATTTTGTGTTCATACTCTTTAAGCTATTTTTGTCTGGCCCTCTCTCTTAATTCTGATAGTTCTCGTGTTTCTCTAAATAAATGTTTCTTGTTGCCGGGCAACATGCGTCACCTATCTCTCGGAGTGTGAAGGTAATTGCTGGATTTACGGATAGAGAGATGGCAAGGCAAGAAATGTAAACTGGCAGAGCGATGGAGTGGTGCAGGATGTTTTGCTGCTCTGACCAGAAGGTCCAAATCCCACCTCTGCCAAGCTGCCACAGTTGGGTCCTTGAGCAAGACCCTTAACCCACAATTGCTTGGATGTATCAGTTGTAAGTCACTCTGGATAAGGGCGTCTGCTAAATGCTGGAAATGTAAATGGTTGCAAAAGTCTTGGAGCGCTCATAGTAACACTTGGAAGAAATCTTAGCTGATATGTGGAGTCAAAGAGCTTTAGAGTTGTTGGTTAATGACAAGAATACTCATAGAAGCATATGCCTTGGCTCTGTGTCAATAGCTAAACAAGGATGTTGGCCAAGCCTTCAACAGCTAGACATATGGGCATAATTGATCGCCTAAGTGTGCAATATAATGAGTAATTCAAACCTTGCAGGTAGGGATAGGTGGTAGGTGGTCTGTGTGACGATGGAGAAATGTCTCCCAGTAGAGGTGCAGCTTTATTCTAGACTGTTTGTGCTTTGCTGTAAACCAACTTAAAGCAATGGCAATTTGCTCCTGTAGCGTGGACGGAGCTTTAACACTGTTTAGAAGCATGAGGAAGGAAACCAAAGTACTCCTGATAAGCGCCAGAAGTTGGTGAAAGAACAACTTTTGTTGCATGAACAAAAAACATTTTCACTAATGTTTGCCACCAGGCTGTTGTTGTATATATCAGTAGCAAGGGTTCAATCCAAGCGTTTTGCAAATGTAACAAACGTCATTGTGGCTTACGAGGTATGGCTTTGAAAGCAGCAGAAATGGGAATATTTTACACTCTTTGGTTTTAGCAGAGTAATCATTAGAGCCATTTGCAACCTGTATATGACTGCATTCAGTTTGGAGATGCCAGAAAGGACGAGCAGTTGTCCACGTCATGATTGTATTGTGTGTATGTGTTGGTTTGCCTGGCAGCACAAGTGCCGTGGCGGTCTTTAACACGTCCCGCCTCTTCGTTCATTCATTAATATTATCACTCCTGTAAGTACATGATAATTTTAACAGGCACCTTTACATTGTCTGGTTGAATATTAAAGCATTTTTAATGGAACAATAACGATGTTTGTTTTAGATTCATTTATGTATTTTATTATATAGTCATGCGACTCAAAGCTTTCCACAACATTTTATTTGCATATTCAAACTGTTTCACCTTGTCATAGTGTAAAAATATTTTGTTTATTCTATTCATTTCTATTGTTTATTTATTCTATATAGTTTCTTTCCAACATGGTAAACTACATGAAAGCATGGATTCATCCTGCCTTTCATCCTGCCAAGGGTTCAGACCTACCAGGTCTGTGTAATGGTGTGGGGGATATTTTCTTGGCACACTTCTTGCTCCTTGATACCAACTGAGCATTGTTTTGATTGCCACAGATGGCTAACATGCTGTCACCGCTGCCTCACAGCAAGAAGGTCAAGGTTTAATCCCAGGGTGGAGCAGCCTGGGTCCTTTCTGGGTGGAGTCTGCATGTCATGCCTGTGTCTGTGTGGGTTTACTCTGGGTACTCCGTTTTCCTCCCACAGTCCAAAGATGTGTGTTGGGTTAATTGTTTACTCTAAATTGGCATTGACTGAAATGGCCACGTTAAAGAAACCAAATTAACAGACTAACAAATGCCACAGTATTTTTGCTGATCATGTCCATCTTTTTATCTACCATCTTCTGATCTACTTTCACCAGGGTCTTTTCATCTACTTTCACCAGGGTTAGCCGGTTTCCTAAAAATAACAACTCCCTGTTCACTGTGCTGAAATGGTCTCCACAGTCACCAGATCTCAATCCTTTGGGATGTTTTTGTCAGAATGGCTTTTGCCTTCTCGCTGCAATATGGAAGAACTCATACTTTGGGGTTATGAAGGGATTTTGTAGAAGATCAACTATTGAGTCTCACTGTGGCACAGCAGAAGATGCATTCCTATTTTTTTACACTCATGCACTTCATAGAATTAACATAAGGAAGCTACCTGACGGGAGAACGGTTTGTGTTGTGGAACACACAAAGGCAAATACACAGAGACACGCACAAAAGGGCAGAAAAAATGGAGAGAGAAAGTGTCCTGTGCCACAGTATTGCACTGACAACAGTGAAAGTATGAATGGTTTTGTGGATCCCAGACTGAGATGGAAGTTTTGTATACAGTCGATTCAGGTTAATGGGACCACATCGGGACGTGAAGGTTTTGATCCTAATGACCGGCTGGTCCGATTAAACAAACATGCCCTATGTTACAAGACAGGATGTGCTATGTAACATATTAAGTGTTTATTAAACCTTTATTGTGTGATATACACGTATAGTGAATATAAGAACTACAGTTGCTTACGAACTTAATTCATTAAAAAATTAATTTGCAAATAAGTTTTTCGAAACGATCTACAAAATGATGTATAGATACTCAGCATGCGAAGCATAATACTGTAAAAAAAAAAAACGTTTGAAGAACTTATCCAGTGTGATCTGACACGCTTTTGCAGTGGCTAAGTGGCAACTTGTGGCAACTTGTGGCTTCTTTTCTGTAGTAAATGGAAATGTTAGGGAAAGACCTGTAGGTGGCAGTAGAGGGCTGGGGAGAAACTGGGGAGTTTTCAGGTAGTTATGCCAGAGACGAATAGAGTTTCTTCACGGATATTACGCATTTCTTATTTGCTCTCACGTTCTTAGGTCCGATTAAGCGGAATTTGGATCCAAATAAACGAATAAAACTACACGTATATAATAGGATTTGTTTCTGTACTTTAGGATTTGGTCAGAATAAGCGGCTGGTCCCACTTAACCGGTGGTCCAATTAACCGGAATCCATTGTAAATGCAGTGAAAGGACCAATCCAGCAAGTTGGCTGGTATTTCCTAATAAATTGGATGAAAAGCATAGAATTTCTGGTCTCTCCCTAACATAGACACTTTGTTGCTGTGCTGGTTGAGAGATAATGAGGGCAGTGCTGTCTTTACACCCGGTTAACATTTTTCCTGATGTGAGATGTCCCTGCTGTAATGATCGGTGGCTAGGGTGGGGCCATAGATGAACGTGCATTTCAGAGTAAAGGAAAGGACAATGATGTGACACATCACTACTGGTTCAAAGAAATGTGAAAGCTTCCTGAAGCTCTCTAGGATGTAACTGATGAAACCTATGGTTGGAAATTGTAGTTAACCATATTAATGTCTGAAAAACCTAAAAAAAAAAAAACCAAAAACAACTATGCCTGTGTGTGTGAGAAAGAGGAGAGAGATCTGGAGAGAAAAACAGTGGAAATAGGAGCTGACAAAGCATTGCTGTGTATTGCTCTTCTTTCAGAGATGCATAGCTTGTTCTGTGTAAATCACAATCCTTTGAAACTGTACAGTTTGAAAAGTGTGTTAAGGGCAGAGCAATTTCATGTAGACTTAGCACTTGACCCGAGGGCACTCAAAAAAGCACTGGGGTTGCTTTCAAGGAATTTGAGTAGGAGTCAGTGTTTGTGTCTCTGAGTAAAATCTGGGCTAAAACACAGTTCCTTTTAGTCCTTGTCTATAATGAAGACATGGAGCCGGGAGCATGGAAAGTTATTGTGCTACCAGGCATTAACTGATGCTTAGTAATATACATTATGGATGGCAGCAAGATGATCTTGTAATAACCCCATTAATGTGTGCTGTGCTAGGAGTGCAGTTAAAGCTGGGCTTGTATGTTAAGTAGTGACTGGTGATTTCTGTCATTTTTGGCCTGGTTGTGTGTTGTACTTTTGGTGATACAGTTATTGCTTGGTTCCTCTGTTACTTTACCCATTTAGGTTACTTAAGTTATTTACCATTGACCACCAGTGCTCCTGACGTGAAATAAACGGGAGAATGTGGTAAATATACAAGAACAAACATATATATTTTTAAAATAATTCTTATTTTCCTTGACTACTCCCATCAGGCGGCACAGTAGCTCGATAAGATAGCACTGCTACCTCATAGCACGAAGGCCCTGGGTTCAGTCAAAGTTGGAGTGGCTTGGATCCTTCCTGTGTCTGAATGGGTTTACTCTGGGTACTACTCTGACACAAAGACGTGTGTTAGGTTAATCGATTACTCTGAATCGGCATTGACTTTTTGTGTGTTTGTAACTAGTCTTAGTATCTAGTCTTGAAACTTGTGTATAGATATAACCTTGTATGTCGCTGAAATGGCCACAAATAAACAGACTAACAAATGCCACAGCCTATGCACAGCTTGTGTATATTTATTTATTTACTTGTTTGTTTGTGTCTGTGTATGTGTGTGAAGCAGCCAAATATACAAACTGCTCCCATCAGTCAGTAATGACATTTAATTGATTCATTAATAAAGGATTAACTGAAGACAATTAATGTCTTATAACTTAAGGTTTCTTAAACTGTTGTTGTGTATCTATACACACATTACTTTGTCCTGTTTAATGCTGCATTGTAACAACAAATCCAATTAAAGCTGTGCTCCTTTCAATGGGGGAACAAACAAAGGTGTACTACTTGCACAGATGCACTTAAATTTGTCACAGCTTGTTACAAATAAAAACACTGAAACATTCAAAGAAAATGAAAGAATGATCATTTTAGTGCTCATTTAAACTGCTGCGATCTTCAGAAATATTGATTATCGACCCAAAGCTATTTTCAGCTACATGAGATAAGGTTAACACTTCTTTATGTCCTCCAACAAACCATCAGCATTGGTTGAAATTTTGTTGGCGGTGCGGGACATTTACGTATTGATTTACGTATTGACGCTGATCTTTAACACGGATCCTTTAAAAACAGAATCAAGTTATTAATGGTCACCCTCAAATTCCTCATTAAGGTTTTGTTTGCGTTTCAGATACGTAAACACTTTGCTGAAGCTGGTTCCGCAGGTGCTGCAGCTCCAGGAGCAGCTACGAGAAGCAGTGCAGAATGGAGACATGGAGACATCACATGGGATCTGTCGAATTGCCGTCTCCCTTGGAGAGAACCACTCCAGGTAGGGTATACACATGCTAGACTCAAGGTTTAGGTTTTTACTTTAATACATTTTACATTGTAAAGAAATGCCCTTCTGTACATCTTATCCACATTTGTGCTTTGTGTGAAAATATGTGAAGGTAATTCTGTAGGATTCCTCGCTAGGGCAGTCCCTCTGTGGGAAAGAAAGTGATTTGGCTGAGTGAGAAGTTTGCAGCACTTTTATAATAGCTGTGCAGGCTTTTAGATACTACTTAGACTGAACATCTTCCATTGGGATAACATGCGGTACACTCTACCACTCTAACTAGACTGTTAGGGTAGAATGTAAAATATTATTGGCATCTTTGGTATAAATAAGAGATAATTT
>JAUZST010009874.1:0-12729 GCA_034779995.1 Parotocinclus haroldoi | reverse complement strand
GTGTGTGTCTGTCTGAGGGTGTGTGTGTCTGTCTGAGGGTGTGTGTGTCTGTCTGAGGGTGTGTGTGTCTGTCTGAGGGGGTGTGTGTCTGTCTGAGGGGGTGTGTGTCTGTCTGAGGGGGTGTGTGCCTGAGGGTGTGTGTGCCTGAGGGGGTGTGTGTCTGTCTGAGGGTGTGTGTGCCTGAGGGAGTGTGTGCCTGAGGGAGTGTGTGCCTGAGGGAGTGTGTGTCTGTCTGAGGGTGTGTCTGTCTGAGGGTGTGTGTGTCTGAGGGGGTGTGTGTGTGTGTGTGTCTGGGTGATAGGACCTCTAATCAATATGACGATTAGCTGAAAAACCACTTAATCCATAAACCAATCTAATCAAAATCTACAAACGCTAATATTGTTTTTGGGTTTTTGTTGTTGTTTTCTGCCCTCATAGTTCACCAAGGTTTGGACAGGGTGTAATCAGCTTTCTAACTCTTATTCTTTCTTATAAAAATGCTGTTTATTATGCATGATCTTTTGTAACACTTGATCATTGGTAATTTTTCTCATTTTCCATCATCTCAGCGGATTTATTATTAATTGCTGCTTTTCCCCCGTGTGTTAGCCTCTGTGTTTACCTGTTTATCTGCTCGTGGTTTGTTTCAGTCGAGTATGGACATGTTCCTAGACACTCGCAGTGTTCCAGAGCCGCTGGATAACATCTTACTGGCTGCCTTTGAGTTCGACCTCCACCAGGTCATTAAAGACTGCAGGTGAGAGTCTCGTGCTATTTCTCGTGTCTTGGCGACATCTGCTGGCCAGATTTGTGCAACTGTCTCAGGAAACTTGGAAAAATTCTCGACACATACGGTGTAGAGGCTGAAACTTTTTTCAGGAATCCCACGGGTCACGTGATTCCCGCGGGATGGGACTCAACTTAACTATTACTCACGTGATTGGGACGGTACCGGATAAAAAAGTTACCGGGAGCAGACGGGAGCGGGAACCAATAAATAAGATAAAGGATAACCATAGAATAGGCACCGCCATTTTGTCGTTTTTTTTGTTTCAAGAAACCTACAGTAACGCAATTCTAAAGAACTACACGGCCCAGAAGCCAACGGTGCTTCCAGCCAGAGCTTCCCACCGGAATTCATAGAACAGCAGCAATGGAGGGAGTAAACACAAGGGCTGCGTCTGAAATTGCATACTTTGTATTCGGACACACTACATACTCTCGCCTACTGCTTTCACGTACTGTATAGTATGGAAGTATACGATTTCGGACGCAGCCAAGCTCAGAAACTGATGTCGTAAAAATGTATTTGCAATGCAAAGTCAGAAGTAACGATTTATCTATAAAGCTTCATATGCCCTTTTTTCTTTATACAAAACTCAGACACAGTATGTGAATTGTGAAGGTAACGGTTTTATACACATTTAGTTGGTTGACAACAGTTCTCTTGCTTTGTGCAGCTTTTTCTTTAGGCAAATGAATGCATGCTGTTTTAAGGAAATAATTGCTCAATAAATGAGTAAAATGTAACTTTATGTTTGGGTTTATTCAACAGGGACTTGGCAGCTGGTCCTCCATAGGAAAAACTATAGGGACCACATGCCATGTATTATTTATGTTTTGCGGCCTTTAGTGAAGGATTATTTTTTTGATTAAGGCATAAAATGTCTCCATATATTACCACAAATGAATGGGCATAAGATTACATTTAATTGTATTGCCTAAAAACTAAAATTAGTAGGAAAAATGGGAGCAGTACAGGAGCGGGATGGGAGTGAGAGTCATTTTACCAGAAGTGGGACAGGACAGGATTTTTTTTAATTCCGACCCAGGATTGGAATGGGACAAGATTATTTTCTGTGATGGGACAGGAATGAAAATCCACGCCTGTGTCACCCTCTAGTGTATACACACACACACACACACACACACACACACACACTCACACGCACACAAGCAAGCCAGCCATTCTCCTCTGAGCAATAAGGCAATGGGAACTGGCCCTCAGTGGTTGGCTATGCATGAACATCCCAATAAGTCAGCAACTGGTAGCAGTTGCTATTGGCAACTAATGATTTCAGCAGTGATGTGAACAAAATGTTAATTTTCTTGTCAGGGGAAGCAGATGAACGGGACCAGTCTGAGTTGGAGGTGAAGATGTGGGACCCAGAATGCCCATTGACCAACAAACAGATAGACCAGTTCCTGGTGGTTGCTCGGTAAGCATGAATTTCTAGGTCTTATCCTCGTCGTCCTGGATTGATACTCCTTGTATTGAAGTATTTCTGCATAGAAATGGTTATATTGTACACTAACAACTGAAATGCAGTGGTTTTTAATAACTTAACAACAGTAATTGTTATCGGATTATTAAGTGCATGTAAACGTGCCCTCTGCAGTGGTTTCCCCGACTAGTCTTACCTCCCTCAGATACTGTTAATCGTTTCTGCATGCAACTCCCCATCTGGCATGAGGACACCGGAACCCGGGTCCCTGCAATGGCTAGCATAATAGCCTTGGTCTATTTATTGTATTCCTTTCACTGTAGAGATTGGTGTCATTAACGGGGTATGCTGGCAAACTGAAACTGCTTTATCATTATAGTGACTGTGACTTTCTCTGATTAGTTGAATTAATGACAGTTTCACTGTTATTGCGTGTAGGGCTGTGGGCACCTTTGCTCGAGCTCTAGATTGCAGCAGTTCTGTCAGGCAGCCCAGCTTACACATGAGTGCAGCAGCAGCATCGCGTGACATCACACTGGTACCAACCTTATCCATACCAATCATCATCATTATCATCTCTCCTTCTTTCTTCTCTGCCATATTAACCTTCTCCATGTGTGTTCACACTTTATTCTCAGTTCCACGCCATGGACACGCTGCACCGGCATGGCTATGATCTTTCAAGTGCACTGAGTGTTCTGGTGCCACAGGGAGGCCCTGTTCTCTGCAGGGACGAGATGGAAGAGTGGAGCTCCTCCGAGGCTAACCTCTTTGAGGAGGCACTAGAGAAGTACGGCAAGGACTTCAACGACATTCGACAAGACTTTGTGAGTACTAATTGTACAGACATGGGCAATCTGCATATGCGGGCCATCGTTACCATGGAGAAGTTGTGAGCAAATGAGAAAACACTTTATTCTACTTAAAACATTCTGACCACTCATATAATCAAGACTGTTTTTTGTTACTGGAAATGTCGAGGTCTGTGACATAATCATTGTTTGTCGTGGTCGACATGATGGATGTGGTAGAAACATGCAAGCATGTTCTGACCAGATAACTGGGTTCTCCCTGTCAGTAGTGAGAAAGAGGGGCAAACAGGTGACAGGGTGTCGAGTACCCAGGTCTCATTGATGTGCAAAGGCACAATCACAATCTATCTGTGTGGAATGTGCAAAGAATGGATTTTGTGGTAGCAACTGCCTGTTCATAATTAAAGGCACCTTTAACAGACATTTTCATGGTATTCAATCATGTTTTTCTTGTTCTCCTGGTTCTCATGGTGTCCTTCAAGTGATGGTGCCATTAACCGCTGTTTGAAGAAGACAAGTCTGTAGATAATATGGTGCTTTGCTCAGTGTAATGCTGGGAATTGTCTGCTAGGGCCAGACATTTGAGTGGATGACAGGGTGACATAACTCATAACTAATCATCGCTTTATATCAGGAGCTCATAATTGTTTGGCTTACCAGTGTGTATATAACTATGCCCCTCATTTCCGACCCCCCCCCCCCCCCAACATCGATCACTTCACCATGTTGTGCAGTTCCTCATTATCTCTCCGTTAAATAATTTTAAAAAACGTCATCTCCCAATTTAGAAGAGTATTTAAACTTTATTATTACAAAAAAATTTACATCTGTACTCGGTATTTAAATATAGCTAACAATGTTGTACCTCCGTGTGTATAAAAGCGCATGGAATATGCAGCTCGTTCTTATTTTGTGACAGATTTCTCATTAGGTCATTTTTCTGATCAAGGATCAGAAAAAAGTATAAATAACACATTTCGTTAATGACAATTGCAATATAGAAACCCTTTTCCTTCTCTTAACAGACTAAATTTAACATTAATGCTTTTTTACAGTTATGTATGCTTTTTTAGGTAGAAAGACAGAGTTATGGAAAATCGATTTTTGGTTTTGGGGACGCCCCCTTTTTCGACCGTTATTGTGACAAAGTAAACAAAAATGTAACTATTTTTCTTGAAAGTCAAATGACTCTTGTACATTAATCTACACACAAATCGCTCCTGAAAAACATTAATTGTGGTGAGTCACGTTCTTCCATTAATTTACAGTTATCCTAAACGGTCGACTTTAGGGGTTCAAGTGGTCGATAAAAGGAGTTAGTGAACTAGTATAAACAATTTTAGCAAACTATTCTATGTTTTTCATAACAACTTTAAGTCTATGCTCATGCGGTGCTGTGGCTGAAAAGCAAGATCACCATTGGAGGGTGATTTCAATGTCATGCATCAGATGCTCATGGGAGTAGACTACCTGCAACAGACTGCCACCCCATCCAACCTCCAAAACCCTGATCAGAAAGCCCCTGTCAGTAAATGTTTCGGCTGCGCTAAAAGACTGAGACTTCTAAATGAAAAAGCCAATCCTGAACCTGCCACCTTAGACTGGAGGCTGCATAGCAAAGTGCAACCATTGATATTTCAGTCCTTTTATTATGACAGGGTGGAGGTCAGCAGGCATCTAGACTCTTTCCCTTGGTTGAAACAGTTTTAAAAAGTGAAAAATTACTATGAGAGTGCCAAATCCATTCTTGTCTGTTTTTTAAGAGTAGGGTCCATCAGCCGAAGATGCACTTTGGACATGTTAGGGCCAAATAAAAGATGACAGGGCTTTCAAATGTTTTTTTTTTGTGTTTTTGATTGTTAAAGTGTAGATGAAAGACTAAAATAGGACTGAAAAAAATGTCCGTCAAGGACACAAAAGACTGGGCAAATCAATATGTGCTGAAATGTGTAGAACTCTCAACAAATAGAAGGCATCTGCTTTTATGTGCGTTCCTTATTTATAGCCAGTTTGTACCCATTTATGTATTTCAACTGATATTAATTCATGCATTCATCGTCTCTATAATTTGAAATTCAGAATGTGGTTTCAGCTCAATGTGTATTTATGTTTTCTGTCTGATTCCCACCATAAAAATCATCAGGCAAACCGTCATGCAGATCCGCCTGTATCTATGTATACATTGCTTAATTAACAGCGGATTTGTGGACTACTTTACAAAGACTCCCCATACCTCTATACTTCTTCTGAGACTGAGACTGTTCTTATTGAAAGCATCATAGTTTTAGACAAGGCAAAATTATGTGAAAGTTTCTACATGAAGGTAGTCCTGTAGGTCTGTTTCAACTATTATAGTAGTAAGATATGTTCTTTAAAGCTTCAAATTGAGGAAGAGTTTATTAGTTATGTAGTGCTATGAAATTTGTCTGCACCTTTGTCACCACAAATCGCCTGCCAGGATAACGCCTGCACATGTGCGTATAGAGGGAGGAGAGAGGGTACAAGGTAAGGATGACATTTTGAACGTGCAAGCAACTGAAGAGGACTTGGAGCATTTGCATTGCCTTGCCGGCCACATCAGCATCTCTGTATGATCAACAGAGTACCATAAAGTTTTATCGGCCCTTTTTGTTCTCAAACTACGTTTCTAAATCCAGTTAGACCGTCCTGTTTATTGTTCTGTTTAGTTTATTATTTCTCTCCTCATAGAAGAAATTTGGGTGTTGAATGTCATTTTCATCTTGCTGTCCTGTAAATGTGTACCAGTGATAAGGGCAGTGAGTGTTATACGTTGGGATATTTTGCAGTGTTTTCAGCATTTGTCCTCTAGGCATCTATAGAAGGCAGGTGCTCATGAATAAATATGTGCCATCTGTATGCAAAGGCGCACACGTCTTGCTCAGAATAAGCATAATAAATGAGTGTTTTGAGGGCATTCCAGTCACTGTCTGTATATGCAGCTTTTCAGTGAGAGCGAGCGTAAAGAGACGAGCACAGTCTCAAATGCTGCATATTTGGCTGATATGGCAGTGTCTGACTGTACACTCTTTTTTTTTTTTTCCCCTTTTCTTTTAGCTCCCATGGAAGTCACTGACTAGCATTATTGAGTATTACTACATGTGGAAAACTACAGACAGATATGTGCAGCAGGTGAGCATGTGTGCCAGTTCCTGTTGGATGTTTTTTGTAAAGTTTTGGGGTAGTGTTACAGAAGCGTCCCATCTTCAGTCCTTAGTTAAGATCAGACCAGGTCAAGATAGATTTTTTTAGACAAATGCTTAAATATGCTTGAAATAAATCTTGAATTGGAAATCTCCTTCCCACCTTATTACATCTGTTAATTCGAGGTCGACAATTAGCGGTCATGTCTTTTCTCTAACACCCTTATGCATGAGCAGGAAAAAAATAACATTGTATTGAAGAGGAAAGAAACTCACAACAAAGGAAGGGAACAATACAACGGGGGCACTTTAAACTTTAAGACTGACCAGGTAGAAGTGGAAAATGTTAAACATTCATTCAAAAAGCACTTTATTAGGTACACCTCGTTGTTTAAAGACTTGTTAATCATTTGATCAGATCATCTTACCATTTAGATGCTCTTTGTAGTTTTACAATCGCAGATTGTAGTCAATCTGTTTTGCTCTATGCTGTGTTAATCCCTCTTAATGGGAATGTCTCTAATGGTCGGCACCCCCACAGGACCAGTTCAGGTAATAAAGGAATGCTCCTGGAGTCATTAAATACCTACTAAAATTGTCCAGCCATCAGCATCCTGTGAGTTTTAAAGAAGGATCTGAGGATGACTATCTGTGTAACAGCAGATGGGCTAATGTCTCTGACTTTACGTCTCCAGCAGCACTGCTGTGTCTGAACCTATTGCAGCAGCAGAACACACACCAGTACACCATCACCACATCAGTGTCAGTGCAGTGCTAAGAATAATCCAACACCTAAATAGTACCTGATGTGCGCTTGTGCTGTGGGGGTCTAATGGGAACTAACAAAGTATGTAGAGAAACAGGTGGACTACAGTCTGTAATTCTAGAACTACAAAGTGCTTCTGTATGGTAAGTGTAAGTGATAAAATTGACATTGAGTTTAGAAACAAGGTGGTGTATCTAATAAACTGAACACTGCATGCGTTATACTCGGATCATTTTGGTCCACTTTCAGCCTGATCACCTTGATCAACCAGTGTGTCAGACGCCTGGACGTCACTGGACACAACGTTGCAGTGGTGTTTTAGCCGTTATTTATCACCACCCCACTGGCTAGGTGGGCAGGCCATTACATCCTCGAATCGATGCCAAGTTTGAGTGACCGCATGACCTAGCACGCATGTATTTGGACTGTGGGAGGTAACCGGAGTAAAACGGGCACTAGCAGGACATGCATCCACATGGAAAGGACCCAGGCCGCTCCACTTTGGGATTGAACCCGGGCCATTCTTAATGTGGAATTCTAATGTGGAACCCGGTCCACATTAGCCCATCAAAACAAGAAATGAAAAGGTTACAAATTGCATAGAATTGCATTGGCCCCGTGACCTCGTAAAATCAGGTGACTGTTGGAATATCTGGTATCATGGCCTGTGGGAGCCAGTTCTGTGTTGTAATTGCAACTCATCATTTCAAGAATGAAGTTTGTGATCAGTTTAAATCTACATGTATAGTCATAGTTGTTTATGATGAATAAAAGGTAACGCTATATGTTGACTAAAGTGTTTAGGACAGTCTCCTGTTAGGTAGGATGCTTCTGTAATACTCATTTTAAATCCGAAGTTAAGATGAAGTTAAGAACTGTAATTCTGTATTAGATTCTTATTCTAACTGATGTTGCCATGGTAGGGGTTAGTGTTGGATATTGAAATGCGTGTTTACTGGTTCAGAAACGACTAAAGGCAGCAGAAGCAGAGAGCAAACTGAAGCAAGTCTACATCCCCACATAGTGAGTGTCAACATGCTTCCTCCTTTTTTTACTTTTTGTTTTTGGAAATGTTTTAACCTTTGTTTTTCCTAGTCGGGTTGTAGGGACCATTCATATAGCATGAAGAATTTATTAAGGTAGAATTTTCTTCTGTGTTTTATTCTACAGTAATAAGCCCAACCCTAACCAAATCTCTGTCAGCAATGGCAAGATGACAACCGTGAACGGTGCAGCAGGCCCAGGTGGCTACCATGCTGCCAGTGGGGGCCGTGCGTGCGAAAGCTGTTTCGGTGAGTACAGCTCTCTTCCTCTTAATTACAATCGATATAGCTTTCTCCACCTTAGCTACAACATTCTGAGCACTTCGAACATCTGAAAACGTCATTTGAACTGCTCATTAGTGTCCTAATGAGATGGACCAAGCTAGCACACTGTGATCCATACGGTAACCCAGGTTTACAAGGAATCAATAAAGACTGTTAGGAATAAACCCTCAGTGGAGAGAACAAATGGACCTATTGCTGTTTCAACATGTAATCGATAGCTCTTGCAACTTCAGGTGATGGTTCAGATGTCTCCAAGAGCAGATCTTCACAATTAAGAGATTTCCTGCAGGTTCATGTACCTGATGGCGCAATTAGCCATTGTCCAGGTTCACCCGCATTAAATCTTAAAGCAAAAGGCTTTAGACTCTTTAAAAGGTGGCACAGGGCCGGTTAGAGGCATGTAAGAATGTGTGGGATGGTTTGGGTATGCAGAAGCCATGTAGAATTGTTAAGTCTTCAGAGACTTTAAATAATGTGATGTGGAAGAAAATCAAAATAATAATATTACCTTATTAGATGTCTCAACACACACAAAGACGAACCTTTCTGTTTTCTGTTTCAGTTAAAAGTTTAGGTGCACCGCTACTTTGTAATTTACCCTTTCTTAGTTTTTTGAGAGTTGTTGTTATCATTTCAAATGGTGAGAATTTACCAGAGTTAATAATTAACGCACCCGTTTTAAAGAAACAGAAATATTTTCCCCTCACATTGACACACAAACACGTACATTGCTAGAATATTTTATTGCTTGCCTTAGCTTAGGTGACTAATAATGCAGTCTGTTATGTTTAATTAATTTATGAAGAATGTATATTGGGGCTTTTAAGGGATGGACTGTGAAGATTGGCAAAGTAAAGCAAAAGTCCAGGACCTGGACAAAAGTTCTGTCTGTGTTTGCAGTGATTTGTGTTTTAGGATTGTCACTAGACTCCATTTGAATGGTAACTGACTCCTGTCGTTAACAGAAGGATTAATACAAACCCAAATTTCTTCAGTGCTCTTCATTTTGTTAGGTATTATATTGCCAGTATGAGACTGCTTAACCATCTGTTCTCTCTTCCCAGCTATGCAGTCACCTCAGTGGTACTCCTGGGGTCCTCCGAACATGCAGTGTCGCCTCTGTATCTCCTGCTGGATGTACTGGAAAAAGTATGGTGGCCTGAAGATGCCGAGCCGAGCTGAAGGGACAGAGGAGAAACTGCCTCCAAGCCCTGCACCTAATGTAAGCACCTGTCCTGTACGTGTGACTTCTCTGTAGGAGGGCTGCCAAGGTGCTGCAATGACACACTGTGTTTTAATGCAGAGCATTGCTAGTTCATAAACTTGGGCTTTTGGGCTCATGAAGATTAAAGTGTATATGTTTTTTTTTCCCACTCAAATAAAGAGTGGGTGGCACAGTGGCTCAGTGGGTAGCTCTGTCACCACACAGCAAGAAAGGGTTTGATCCTAAGTGTGGAGTGGTCTGGGTCTTTCCTGTGTCGGCATGGGTTTATTCCGGGTACTCTCACAGTCCAAAGGCATGCTTCAGGTTAATTGATTACTCTAAATTGGACTTACCCATGTGTGTCATATATATACAATATCTCACAATTCGAGTACACTCCTCACAACTATGTAATTATATCCAAGTATTATACCCAGCTATGTTATTACCTCCAAGATGACCACTACCTTTCTAAAGAAACTAAGGGTAAAGGTCAAGCATGTCTCCAGATCTAAACCCTACTGAGCATCTGTGGAGGAGCGTAAGGTCTCTAACCTCCACCAGAGCTGCAATGTCATCATGGAGAAGTGGAAGAAGATTCCAGTGGTAACTTGTGAAGCTCTAGTCAACTCCATGCCCAAGAGAGTTAAGGCAATGCTGGAAAATAATGAAACTTTGGGCACAATTTGGCCATTTTTTCTTAGGGGTGTGCTCACTTTGGTTGCCAGGTGTTTAGACATCATCACAGCTGTGTGATGAGTTATATTAAGGGCACAACAAATTTCCACTGTTTTACAAGCTTATGACCAACTACTTTACATTGTATCAAAGTTTAATATCTTCAGTGTTGTCCCATGAAAAGATATGATTTACATTACATTTACATTTATGTTATTTAGCAGACACCCTTATCTAGATTATTACAATTACAATTATTACAGTCTTACAATCCAAGCAATTGTGGGTTAAGGGCCTTGCTCAGGAACCCAACTGTGCCAGAGGTGGGATTCGAACCCTGGACCTTTCAGTTCATAGGCCAGTACTTTAACCACTAGACCACAACAATCCCGCATATGACAAATATGATAACATATTTACAGAAATGTGAGGAGTGCACTCACTTTTGCAAGATACCGTATGACTTAAATAAACCTAACAATCTCTTATGTAAAGACATTCTCCTAAACTGTCGCATCCAGAATATTATTATTTTCATAATCTTTTTGTTCGTCAAGCGTCGTGTAATGTGGAATTGACTGAAATCAAAAGTAAACGTGCAAATCGACTCAACACTACTGTCTGAAAACTTGCTGGCAGCAGTCTAGTTTATCATCAATTGTCAGCATAGAAATCAAAGAGCTTAATTGAATGAACTGAATTATCTGAATGCCCCTGTTCGTTCCGATTGATTTGTTTTAATTATGTTTCAGTTGCAATCTCTGTTCTGGTTTTCTATTCCTTGCATGGATCCTGAACGATTCCACTTGTCTACGTCCGCTTCCCTTCTTTCTGTAGGAGATGCGTTCACGTGGCCACAGCCTGCGCCAGAGTTCCCACATGCTTCCCATGAGGAACAGCGGAAGTCCCAAATCCTCCATGAAGACTAAGCAGGCCTTCCTACTGCAAGCCACACGCCTCACCAAACTGGCACGTCACATGTGCCGTGACCTCATCAAGCTGCGCCGGGCTGCGCGCCGCCCCTTTGTGCCAATTAACTGTGGTGCCATAAAGGCGGAGTGTAAGAGCTCTTTAAATTCCTCTTAACTTCAGCCTTTCTCTAGCTCTGTCCCTCAAACACACACACACTCGCAAACACACACACACACACACACACACACTCACAACTACACTGTCATCACCGCGCCGCCTCTGTGCTGCTCCCCACGTTCACCTCTCAGCATCTTGCAGCCATTCCTCCCCTTTGTCTCTTTTACTGTTTTTATTATTGTTATTATATTATTATTATATTTTGGTTTTTGTATTCGCCCCACCCCATTACCAATAAAGAAACCCTGTCTTCCATCACTTTGAGTTGCAATCATCTTTTCATTTCAGATTCATACATTTGTTTCGTTTTAGCTTTGCCAGTGTTCTAATATCATTTCTTGAATTGGTCCACAAGCATATTTAGAGTGTGAGGGGAAAATGACACTTTTAAACTTTTAGATGACATCAATAGTGGAGTAGATGTGTTATATTTACTCGTTTTACTATAGATTATACATGCAACTACATAGAGATCTGTATTTATCAAAGCTAAATATAAAGATAGACCTTTATATCTATTTTGCCTAAAAGAAATTGTATTTTGCACATCCCTTTTTGAGGCTTCTAAATAATGCCCACTGTGAATTGAAGTGTTTCCCTTCTGAGTACCCTCTACCCCCCCCCCCCCTCCCCCCAAACCCAATGAGAGACTATTCATTTAACTGATGCTTGCTCTGCTTATTCGGCACTTTATTTTTTAACGTTTCTGCATGATCTCAGTGCTGAACCTCAAGCTGATCTGTACTATAACTTTATATGTTCTAGTTTTATCCTTAAACAAATTATTGGTATGATATGTTAAAATCATTCATTCAGAATGTAGAGTCTGTGCCTTGTTCTGTATCCCTTGTGGATTCAGGTGGTTTTTATTTGATGTTTAAGTCGCTGTTAGTTGAAATTAATACCCATCAATGAGGGACATTGTCAGTGTATAGCCCCTGGGTTCTGTTAAATCAACCTTATGTGCCCATAGAGGGTGAAAGCAAGAAATGAAATGTGTTTGTAATGAATGATATCCTCCTAAAATCTCCCCTTTTTACCAGTGAAGTAAAACCTGGCTTACATCTCAGTGGTCCACATACAGTAAAGAAGAGTTTTAACTCTGAGCATTACTTTGTAGTTTTGCTTCCAGCATGTTGGGTTACATGTGCAATTAAAATTGGCTCTGATTGGAGAAGGGGGATCCAATCAGAAGCTCGTCCCCCAACAACCCCGGCCCACACTGCAATGCACCCCTGTTGGATTTATGTACATAAATGGATTTCTACTACATTTGCTGATATATATATATATATATATATATATTAGTATGTAGGTAAGCGTAATGATAGACCTCGAATAGTGAGACGTATTTTTACTTCAAACTACTTTCATTGAAACAATCAGATTTATTGTTAGTCTTATTATTATTACCTCCTCTCGTGTGTGTGTGTGTGTGTGTGTGTGTGTATGTTTGTGTGTGTATGTATGTGTATATATATATG
>JAUZST010009873.1:0-12729 GCA_034779995.1 Parotocinclus haroldoi | reverse complement strand
AGCTGAGAATACGTACTGTTTTTACGTACTGTTTAGTAGCGTAGTATGCAAGGCTGCCTCTTCTTGATATTTCAAACGGACTAACCAGAAACTGCGCACACTAGCGTTCGGGAATGGTAATGACTACAGTAATAGGGTTAAAAACAACAAGTAAACAAAGAAATAATGAAATAACACTTGGCATTTTGCACATTTGCACCTAAAGTCTGCTGTTTCTTCTGGACAATGAGTTCTAGATTCGGTTTCATGATTGACCGTGGTGGGGGTAGGAGCACAATTTGGCAATAACAACCTTATCCTGTAATGGACTGGAGCACTTTTTAGGATAAATACTTGTCTTCACTCTGTGAATTTTGGGGGATAGGCTAAAGAACCCAAGACAATAGGGATTAAAATATAAAAGTAAATATTCCATGATATATTATTATGTTAAGGGTGTGTTTTTTATAAACAGACTAATGCCAGATGTTAGTGTTCAATCCAGCTGAAGCAGACAGTAAGGCTGATGGTGCAAGCAAATCTGAATAACAGAGCAAATCTAATTACTGTGGCATGCAAGTCCTCCCTGATTAGACCTTATCTCCTGTTTTTTTTTTTCCTTTCCAGAGGTCTCCAGTCAAGCAGCGCTGCATAATGCCGATCCTTTATGAGTGTCATTTATGAGAGGATGTGGGTGCCTGCCTGATTGTGAAAATGAGCGTGTCCTGGGGTCTCATTTCAGCTCTGTATGAGCTCCCATTTTAAGCTCCGCTGGAGAGGAGACTCGTTAGAACTTGGGAAGAGCGCTTTGAAATTAGAGCACATGTACAAGATGGCAACAATGACGGAAACAAAGCACTCGTATCAAGGTGCTGGTTAGGGGTAGGATCACCCTTTGACTCCAGGGCAGCTTCAAATGTTCTCGTAAGGCTGTTATATAGATCCTGAAGGTTTGAATTGCTGACCGGAGCATCTGGGAAGAAGCAAATCTGATTGCTTTGAGTGAGAAAAAGGAGGAGGAGTTAAGAACAGTACGTGTGCCACAACTTGATGGTTCGATCGTGTTTAGCTCTGGTGTTTAGGGATGCATGGAAGATGACTGACCTCATTAGGAACCACCTGGACCACAGGATACGCCTGCTCCTGCAGGATTGCCTCACCTTATTGCCTGTTACTGTACATACATGGCCAACCATTTTACTTAGTATTTTCAATCATGTCCTAGAAATATTATCATCTTCACCAGAACACACAACTGCAAAGAGAATCTGATGGTCTTCATAGATTTAATACATTTAAATGTTTTATATAGAATGTTAATGATGCTTATTACCCAAAAGAAGGTGAGTTTCCCTTCTGAGTCTGGTTCCTCTCAAGGTTGCTTCCTCTGAATCTCAGGGAGTTTTTCCTTGCCACTGTCGCCATTGGCTTGCTCATTAGGGACAAATAGAATTCAATTTGTGGCACTGGTTCATTCACCAATGTAAAGCTGATTTGTGACCATGCCCATTGTAAAAAGCGCCATACAAATCAAATTGATTTAGATTGAAGTCTTGAGCTGGTCGTCAATGAAATAAGCACAGTTTCGGTTTCTGCTGGCAAAAGTCCCAGCGCTTTCTGTAATGCCAAAAGCAAAAATAAGCAAAGCCATTCCCAATCCCATTCTACCTTCTATAGATGAGCAAGAGCATAGATACGCTAAAAAGCATCAGTGTTTGTTTATCCCACTTTGGTTCCTACTGTTGTTCCTCTTTGCTGATGATGTCGTCCAAAACACTGCAACATCAAATAACTTTACAGTTATTACATGTAACTTAAGCATAATCTACACCTAGAAGATAAACCGTGCAGCATCAGATGAGCTGCTGTCTCCGCCTTTACATCTATGAGGTGGAGCAACAAGGTGAACGTCTCTACCAAATGCACAGTGAGTATACTATTTGAAAACTCCAGCAGCACTGTTGTGTCTGATCCAACCCGTTTTGGTACCACTATACCACTGCAATAGCATTAGCAGGACTGTATGAGCTTTCAAGATACGACACGAGATAGAAGTCACGAATTAAGAACCCGTGCTCCTTGCGAACGCGTGTAAACAAGGTTTTATTCCATGGAGCCACAAACACTTGCTTAACGTTTCACCACGACACGTAACAGGTTTCTTCCACAGGGAGGCGGAGAGTGAAGGTCGGATCTGTCCGGCCACACAGGCCAGCAGTCACAGCATCACAGTTTTACTGGATATCAGTGATCAGCAAGAGAATACATACCGAATGCAAACAGCAAAGTAGACACCAATCATTTCATGTCTCAGAGTCGTAGATTTCTAAAGCCAGTTCCAGTTTTAACAGCAGTCCAACACTAGAAATGTTCAGGGCAGAAAAGTGAATGTGTCTCATGTGCTTTCTGCTCCAGCTGCCAGTTCAGCTCGAGGTGAAATAAAAAAAATAAATAAAAAAAAACAGTGATGCAAGCTGAGATAAAAGAGAAATAATATTAAAATAAGAACTCTTTGGTTTCATGAACGATTCTCTTTTCCAGCCCTCTGAGGAAAAGCTTGGGCTGGGGTTCTTGTTTAATCCCTTTCGTGATTTTTTTCATACTTTGCTGATTAAAACAAGGGCATTTCTCGCACAATCTCTACTCAGATACATCACCTGTTAAGAGGTTAAAGTTAGTCTAGCTCGCTAGAAGGGAAAAGAAGAAATCGATCAAACTACAACTGCTGCCAAATTTATCCCTGCTTATCCTGGTCAGGGTCATGGGGGATCAGAGGTCAGGATCTTGTACAGAGAACTCAGGGTGTGCCTTGGACAGGATGCCAGTCCATAACAGGGCCAGCAGAGGTCATTGTTGCAGGGCGGTGGGATGATCCGCTGACCGCACACAGCCAAGCTTGGCACCTGACTGGGCTGAAAGTCTGGGGTAACATCTTGGAACACTATTGCTGACAATTGTCTAGCAACTAAGTATGACCAACTGAGTCTTTAATATTAAATTTGGGGGTTGCACGGGGCACAGTCGGCGTTGTGGCCTCACAGCTACAATGTCCCAACTCAACCGCTATATTTCTAAGACCTGTGCTGGGTCAACCAGCTTCTCTAAACTGCTCCTGTGTGAACGAGTGTGTGTTTAACGGCGCCCTGTATGAAGGCCCCTGACCTACAGGCCAGGTCCCACGGCAACGCTGGTTTGGATTAAACAGGTAGAGAATACGATTTCATGAATTGAAAGGAAATGTCTGGATCTTCTTCACATGGACATGAATATGTAACAATAGCGATGTAGAACTCAATGATTGTCCTTTCCTGATAATATACGGAAAACGAAATAATCGCTAAACGATGTGCATCTTGTAAACTTGAGGCGTTAAGGCTGAGACGTCAGTGATGATTTGCGGTGTGTTCCAGATGAATCTGTACAGTGCTACATTGTGTGTACACCCATACAGAAAATGCGATTTACAAGAAGTGTGTGCTACATCTTAAAACAGACAGGGAGACGTGTGTGTGTGTGTGTGTGTGTGTGTGTAAAGGATGCCGTGTCTTTCTCAGCTCTTTAGGTGAGTCCAATCTCCTCCAGAACACTGCGTGGGGTCTCTGCTTCCTGAAGAAGGCGAAAGGAAGAGCAGCTCTTATCATTGCTTTACACATTCCACAGCTGCATCCCAGTACTCTAACATAATGTGTGTGTTTTACATCATCTGACCTCATGTGGTTCATTACAGGCTTTCCTCGCATAATACGCTGACGTCTAGTAAAATCTGGTCGTGTGTGTGAACTCTATAAGAAAAGCATCGACTTGGAGGTGGAGTGTAAGATTGCACAGCTTTTGTTCTTTTTATTTAAAATGTCCAGGATTTAGTTTTGCTTTCAGTGACCATACACGGTTGAAGTGTTGGGACACAGCCCTGATTTACACTCACCAGCCACTTTATTAGATACACCTTGCCAGTACCGCCATCAGAACTGCCTTCATTCCTCAGGGCATATATTAGGCATTTTTCAAGCTTGGGGTCCATATTGACGTTTGTCCGATTTGTCGGCTGCACATCCACGACGCAACTCTCCCATTCCGCTAAATCTCAATCAATCAAAGGCGTTTGATTGGAGAAAACCTGAGTATCTTTCTGTGCGGTATACTGGAGTCATAAAGGGATGCACGTGGTCAGCAGCAGTTCTCAGGTAGGCTGTGGTGTTTAAATCATGCTCAGTTGGCATCAAGGGGCCCAAAGTGTGCCAAGAAACTCCTCACACTCCTCATTACACCACCATGGCCTGAACTGCTGATACAAGACAGGATGGATCCATCCTGGCTTTCATTCTGACCTTGCCAGCCAAGGTCGCGGTGAAAATAGACTCATCAGACCAGACGACAGTTTTCCAATCTTCTATTGTCCAATTTGGCTAAGCCTGTGTGAACTGTAGCCTCAGTTGTCTGATCTTAGTTCACAGGAGGAGTCTTCTGCAGCTGTAGCCCATCTGCTTCAAGGTTGTGAGATGCTCTTCTACAGACCTTGAGTTACTGTTTTGTGTGAGAGTCAGTCTCCTCGGTCATACAGACAACCTCCCTCTCTGGATGTTTTCACTTTTTCGGGTCATTCTCTGCAAACCCTGGAGACGACTGCGTGCGAAAATCGGCCGTTTCTGAAATGCACGGTTCAGCCCAACACCATGCCGTGTTCAAGGTCACTTAAATCACCGTTCTTCTCCATTTTGATGCCCGGTTTGAACTGGAGCAGGACGTCCTGACCACGTCTACATGCCTCGATGCATCGAGTTGCTGCTGCGTGATTGGCCGATTAGATATTGGCAATTGGCATGACTAACTATCAGTTGAACAGGTGTACCTACTATAGTGGCCGGCAAGTGTACATATGACGTACGCAAGTTAGTCAACCCTAGTAGTGAAGATCATGCGTAAGTATTGGAACACAGCCATTGTTTGTATACATACTGTAGAGTTTGACTCAAGGTGTATTATTAGGGCAAATAGAAAATGACAAGCAGGCACCTCATTTAACCACCTACCTGACAGGTAAGTCATACGTAATTCAGGGACAAAGGGTAGCGAGAAATGGACTCACAAAAGCACCGAAAAAACCATGCTACATTACGACCATGTCCAACTATAAGGTGGAATCAGTGAGGAGAGATTAAACAGAATGTCCTGATTTTCTCTCAATGATCCAAAAATAATCAACGTGTGGGCATGCCATATGACTCAGAGATGGCGGACGATGAAAGAGTGGCAGATGGGAGCGGACGTGAAATTACTACAGATGCACATGTATGGGTGATGATAAGCTGACGGGTGCATAAACGTGGGCTGGCGAGACACAGAACACAGATCGCACTTACTTTGGCGTCCTACACGTTACGTCAAGCACGAAGTAAAGAGAGAAGTGAGCCATGAGAAGAGACGTCCCCGTCAAAGAACCTGCAGCCAAATCGAGTTAATCCGAGCATGTCGGCTTCAAATCACTTCCTCATCCTGGCTTTCTCATGCTACTATCAAATGAAATTAATTAAGGATCTAAACAGCTAATCAGGCCCTTATATATTGTGAAATGAGGCCACGTTGCTACCGCACTGGTTCTCCCTGCCCACAATGTTAACCTCAGACATGAACTGGAACCACTCACTTAGCAATAAATGGTCAAAAATAAAATGGTCTAAAAACTAGAAAAAGAACTCTTTGAAGCGACAAAATGTCAGACCGTTAAATATACTGCTCCCAAAAATTAGGGGATACTTCAAAATGAAAATATCCTATAGCAAAATGTCCTCTAATTTTTGTGAGCGGAGTACTATAAACACCCAAATACAGTCATTGAGAAAAATGAGGTGTTTCTGGAACTGAATAAAACTTTATATGTGTGAATGTAAGTGATAGAGCAAAAGGATGATAATGGGGAAATCCGTGCAAGTAAAAGGAGGTCCTAGTATCCCGTTGAGCCGCCTCTAGCCTGGATAAAAGAAATACGATTGGGCATGAAGGCATACAGGTTCAATGTGTTCTTCTGTGGAATATTTGCCCACAGATGTTACAGCTAGACCCGTAGATCCTGCACACCCGTATTTGGCCAAACTGACGTCCCAGCTGGTCCCATAAACGCTCGATTGGGGATAAATCTGGTGACAAGGGGATCCGGCAGAGACATTCTTGGGAAAGGCTTACTAAGTACAGACGAGCACTATCCTGCTGAAAAATGGTAATCCCTGGTATAAGAGGAAACACGTGGCTGCAGGATGTAATGTACTTATTGCCGAGCCTTTAATGTCCCTCTTATCACTACTAGGGGTACTAGGGCTGTTGTATGTCACTCCACAGCAAAGGTAGGATTAAAGGAGTCACCACGAGGCCTCCAGCCAGAATGTTGTTGGGTACCAAACAGAACCTGGAAACGTCACTAAAGACGACATGTTTCCAGTGAAACGAAGGCAGCAATCCGCTATTTCTGAGTACTTCTGTTTTCGTTCTTTCTGTTTTTCAAATTGATGTTGGGTATTATTATTTAACAAAGGATCGTTTGCACCGTTGCTTTTGGTTAATACGAGCCCTTCTGCCCCTGGCCCTGTCAGGGTTAGTTATTTAGTGGTGCAGTTCAGCCACTGCAGTCAGCTGTCCACGGTGCACTCGACCCATTTTCACAAATCGATTCCTTCTCCTCAGAGGCTTTCACTCTCTCGTAGATGGGGTTTTAACCCTTGGCACTAAGCATGTGCAGCTAGCGCTAATAGTGCTAAATCATTTATGTCCCGCTCCAAGTTCTGAAGCTTTTCTGCTGCATCAAACAAAACATTAATGGGACTTCAGAGCTTTGGGACTGGCCAGTAAAACAGATCAGTGGAGGCTTGAGTGTTTCAATTCATTTGTATTTACACACGACCTGTTCAAAGTCTGGATATTTAATTAAATTCTGTACGTTCTCCATCCTGGACTGCTAAAAACTATCCAGTGGTGTCCAATAAAGTAAAAGTATTGTTTTATCAACAACTTATGCACAATCCTGGCCATTCCAAGACCACGCTGATCCTCCATGAGATTAAAAGCAGCCTGAACAGCCTGGACAAGGGCAGCCAGTAAGAAGACAGTGAGGTATTCTGGGTAATGTTCTGCTTGGAGACCTTGAGTCCACGGCATTGTTTGGGTAGGGTTTGAGGAACATGGTAAAGAGTCCAAGGTGTTGCCCTGGCCTTCAAATTCAGTTATTGATTTACATAGGATTGAGGAGACTCTCACATTAATCTCGATTGTACATAAGAAAAAATGTAATAAGCAATCTAATACCCCAGATAAGAACAATGCTTATTCAGTCACAGTGCTGCTTAGCTGAGGTCACGGGGGCTCTAGTGCCTATTCGTGGAGCACACAGGGTGCTGGACTAAGTGTTTTGGAGTGCTTGTGAATGGCCCTGTAATCGATCTCCCCTTCCACAGGAATGGTACCTCCTGCCTTTATAATACCCAGGTGGTGGCCTAGCAAACTGTGGCTGTGCCAGCTGACTGGTACACTGGCTGACTTGGTTATCTGGAGGTTGGATTAAGACAAACGTTACAGCATATCAATGGAATTAACAATGGCTTTAATTGTAAAACCTAATATTATTCAAATGGAGTGAAATCAAAATCTATATACACTGTTTCTAACATTCAGTACAGGCATCTGTGTTTAATATTAAAAGTAAAACAGAAGTCTACCAACCATCAATTATATAACAATTGTTTTAGGTAGTTGTAGTGCCACGGTTGCCAGATTGCAGTTTCACAGATACACGTGTTTGTGTTGCACAACATAATATATAACAGAAATCTGGCAACCCCAGGCAGTGCCACAAACAATGGCCACCAAGGGTGTTGATGCACACAGCCCACATGCATGTAGAAACAGGAGTGTGAACAGCGTACACAATGGTGAACGATGAGAGAGATGAGCCGATGTGCGAGATATGAACATGGCACGAGCATACACACGCACACACACACACACACACACACACACAAAACACTACAAAGGACAACGATACGACTGCAGACCCACAGATGCCGCGCTCTGACAAGATGATGGCGGAGGGAGGACAGGACCAGCAGACACACCATGCAGGGATATGGGCTCAGCATGCATGATGAGCAGCCCCCGACAGCCAATCAGTACACGGGCACGTTAAAGTATTCATGTCGAGGCTGCAGGAGAGAGAGAGAGAGAGAGAGACAGAGACGTACAAAACACACAAGACAAGATCTCAACAAAAGTGCAAGCGCACAGGCAGTCCTTTAGCCAACACACAACATTTGTGAAGGAAAGGGGGCAAAGTGCTGCACACAAGACAACAGATATACACAAAATGCAGAGAACCCAGAAGCAGAGGACAGAAAGACACAATGTGAACACAATTTTGTCCGTACCACAAATGAAAACAGACGTGCTTGGTGTCTGATGAAGGCTGTGGTGTCAGATGGGACAGTGGGATCTGATTGGAATAACAGTACCTCCTACGGAAAAGTGTCTGATGGGGACAGTGGGATCTGATTAGAGCAGGGCCTAACAGGGGACCATGGGATCTGATTAGAGCAGGGCCTAACAGGCAGAGTAGTGTCTGATGGGGACCATGGGATCTGATTAGAGCAGGGCCTAACAGGCAGAGCAGTGTCTGATGGGGACAGTGGGATCTGATTGGAAGAGCAGTGCCTAACAAGGGGAATTAGTGTCTGATGAGACAGTGGCGTCTGCTGAGGACAAAGGTCTACCTGGAATAGGGGTGACTGATAGAGCAGTATCCAGTGGAGACTGTTTGATCATGCTTATGGAACCAGAAATGTCTGATGGGGGCAGTGATGTTCATTGGAGATAGCACTGTCTGACTTTCAAAGTCAGATTTCTACACTTGGAGGATTGTCTCAAAGCAGCTTTACAGTTTCTGTTATCCATTATCTAGACCCAAGGCTCAAATTGTTTAAGCCTGGGTTGCCAGAAAACATTACAGAAGAAACCTTAGAAGACGGCAAACTAAAACACTCTAGAATACAAAACCATAGCAAACGTCAGACACGAATCACGTCTTAGACGAATAGTAAATTGGCTAGGTTAAATTTTTTTCCCCACAGTTCATTAAAACCCGTGTTTTCCACTTCCAGACCTGGAAAGCACAGTTGGGAGTTTCTATTGTTTTAACACATCGTTACGATGCAGCTCATCAACTAATTACCAGGACCTCCAGGATTCCTCCAGGGCCCAGACCAGAGGAACACAGGACTAAAAAATTCAGTGCTCTAAACGAAGTCCCTACAGGAAAGGCTAATTAAAATGCACCTCTACCCCACAAAGCTTCTGGGTGTTATAAAAAATGATTACAGAAGGGCCAAGGGACACGTACTCCGCTCCAGAGGCCGAAAAAACCCCGAAAACAAAACGTTGTCTAGATCTTTAAGAAATGTTACTTTCGTGAGTCAATATTTTAGCCCATGCTCAGATGTAAAAACATAACATTGATGCAGATTCACATAAGATTCACAATTCCACTGCTTCACCAGCCAAGATGGCCACTTTATTAGGTATACCTGTTCCTCTACAGGGAAGCACTAACAAGAGACAAGGAAACTAAAATCAGGAATAGGGCTGGGTACCAAAAACCTTCAGCCTAAAAAGGGCACTGACCAAAGTGTCTCTATATTACAATACAGAAGTATAAAAAATGGAGCTGATTTTTGACACATTAGTCATTAGGCTAATCATTCTGATTTTTAGAAAAAGGAAAAAAGATACAGCCTTGCTTCCTTGCTGCAGAGACAAAGTACAGCCTTCACTAAGGGTATGGTAAGAACATTTGAACTGTTTGAAGATTTTTGAGAGACAATCGTGCCATTTGGTCACTGTATTGAACCACTATAGTGATTAATAGTCACCCACGGATGGAAAGAATGAATGTACTAATTACTAGACCTTTATCTGTATTCATAAGAACTTTTAAGACTGAACCGTTAAAAGGAAATGTGGTCACACAACCCATTACTGTTTACACATCCAATTAGTGCCGACTCTGGATTGCTGGGGAATTCCATGCAAGGTAGCAACACGATTACGTTTTGGCTGCAGCTACGCACTGCTTAACGTACGGACTGTGGGTCCAGGGTTCAAATCCCACCTCTGCCAAGCTGTCACTGTTAGTCTCGAAGCAAGGCCCTTAACCTACAAGTGCTTGGACTTCAAGACTATATAACTTAAAAGTCGCTCTGGAGAAGGGCGTCTGCAAAAGGATGTAAATGTAATGTAAATGCATTACGTTCTGTGAAACAGGACAGTGACTAGAAATGACCAAATAGTCACACAGTAAACAGATATTGTTTTATTTCACGCAATAATATTAATATGAATTAAGGAACATTACAGGAATATTTTGTACTGTAGTGTTTAATCCAGCAATTTTTATCTTATTCTTAATCGAATCTAGTAAGAATCTAATTCTTATCCTTTATAAAACATGAAACCAACAAGAATAGAACGGCATCATGTCTTTTAAGGCTGCACTTCTCTTTTCTGTCAGTAGGTGGTGCGGTTTGATCGTACTAATTTTCTGTCATTCAGGCATGAATTAGATTAATATAAGGCAGATTTTTATTTCCTATTAGAATCCTTATGAGCACGTGCATTAGAGTGAATGGATGTTGATCGACTGGACGTTGAAGGCTGCATGCCTGTACTTTGTTTTTTTTGGGGTTTTTTTTAACGTTTTAATCCCAATTTTCCCAGGTCTGGATTGTGGTGGCTGTGCAGAAAAACATGTTCCCTGGATGGGATGGAAAAAATCTCAGTCCACACAGGACTTCTGCTGTTAAATAAAATGAAAGGTCTTCCGGTCACATCTTGTTCATGGTCACAATTAGAAAGTACTGAAAAAGTCATTACGGCTCAAATGATCTTCCCATTTATCAGGTCATTTTCAAACAATACCCAGCCCTAATCAGGAACGTTTACTATTTGGTGACCGGACACAACACAGGGTCTGAACACACAGTACTGAACATGGACGAATCTACAGTGTAGGCTCTAGAGGAAGGATTTCCAGAGAAACCCAGACATATTCACCTGAGCTGCTTTTACTCTGGAACAGACCTGAGGACTCAGCAGACGTGTTAGGACCCCGAACTCCTACAGCATGGACATTATTAAAGAGATAAAACATCAGAAGCTTGTGACGCCAATGCGGGAGGTTGCAGATGGACGCTACGCTTGAGAATTCAAAAGACTTCTTAAACTTTATCAAATGTAGTTTATCTGGTTTTGCTAAATAGTATCAGAGGTCCTGTTCCTTTTTTATTGTATGCAGTAAGGTTTGAGTGAGTAATATGATACCGTTTCACGGATACTGCTCACCCATCATTCAGATTAAAAGTTTTTTCTTTTACCGGACCGTGTACTATTATGTAACTTATTTTGTGAACATTTTTAAAATCCGTTTTTACCAGACATGCATAGCTGACATTATTCTTCAAAAACATGAACAATCTGATCAAATTTTAATCAAACTTGTTGAACAGGATGATTCGTTCCCGTTTTGTAACCACAGCAGCTGGAATTTACATGGTTTGTTCTCAGAAAGTCGATTCTATCAGGCGGATCTTAATACAGGAGCTGCACTGATTCGTACTGAACAAAAATAATAAACTATGTATAATCAAGTCTGGTGTATACTAACTCTATTCTATTCTATTCTAACGAACTACTATTACTATACTATTACTACTACTAACTACTAACTACTATACTATTGTATACGAACAACAAACTTTTCCACAAAAGCGCTGGTGTGCGCTGGGAAAATCCTCCTACCTCCCCTCTGACCCTTTTCTCCCTCCACAGCAGGCTGTTTAATTGCAGAATGCTGTGCCTTTTCTCAATCCTGTTCCCTTTCATGCCACCCTGCTGAATGGTTCCTGGTTCCTGTTGCTTTTGTTACAGTTTGTCCGCTTCAGTTTACGTTGTATGAATTTGGTCTTGCGTTTTCTTTGCTAACTGTTTTGCGGTAGGTCTTTGCCTGTAGTGCTAGTTGTCTGCTTATAGTACTTGATCGCTCGTTTAGGCCCCAGTTCTCAGTGGTAGCATAGCCACTTAGCCTCACTAGTTACTCCCTGCCACTTTGCTAGCTTAGCCATCTAGCCTGCTTGTTTACCGCGCCATGTCTGCGTGCTTGTTTTCCACTGCACTGGCTTCTAATACAACACAATGTGTGCACGTCAGTCTCCGTCTCCCTGCTCTGTACTAAATGTGTCACGGTTAAACAAGCAATTGCGGGAATAATAAAAGGTTTGAATAACAGTGACGCTGTAATATCAGGCCAAACCTGCTGAGCATACGCACACGTTGTCAAACGCATAGTAGAATTTCAATAACCAGATCCATTATAATAAGCCCTTGTTGCATGTATCGCTTTCTCATTACAGACTAATTAAAGCCGCCTCAGCAATAATTCCCACAGGAATGTCTTCGTTTCCATTTTACTTAAGCCTGAAATCTGTGGGAAACGTTCCTCTGGAATGTTCGGTTCTGCTCTCTCTGGTGGATTTAGCTCCGCCGGCTGAGGTGATGTTAATTACAATATCAAAAGAACGCTGGGGAAAAAGGAGGGTTTTTTTTTTTTGTACGAGAAGGGACGTAAGAGAGAGTTTGTTTGAAGATTAAAGTTCCAGAACTTCTAAAACAGTCTCGAGCAAAAAAAAAAAAAAAAAAAAAAAAAAAAAAAAAAAAAAAAAA